>APFE030872826.1:21152-85043 GCA_000404065.3 Pinus taeda
AAAAAACTAAATATTTAATGTATTTTTTACAACGACCGAGTCATTGAAAACGAGTCGGCCGAGTCATTACCGAGTCGGAGTTGGAGTCGGAGTCATTGCTCAGCCGAGTCGAAGTCGGAGTCGGAGTCTTAAAACATTGGTCTATACATAATTTTTTCTTTTAAATCATATACACGCAAGTGGGTCTAACAGTTACGAGCATGTGTTTCATCCTACGAGGTCATAGGTTCAAATCCATATGGAAGTAGAGTATGTACACCTCTGTAGACTTTAGCAGTCAAATCATTGTGCAGAGGTTGGTCCCTTTTCCCACAAACAAGGGAGTCTCAGACACTAGCTTGGTTGTGACCATAAAATTAAGTTATTATTATTATTATTGTGAGATATATATATATATATATGTGTGTGTGTGTGTGTGTGTGTGTGCAAAGTGCAAAATGGTTGGAGGCAATCACTTGAATTTTAGTCGTTGTGGTTGGTATTCATAATTTATATTAGCCCACAAAATAAAACAAAATGATGATATAAATTTGTAAGTCAACTCCAAATAAAAGAGGAAAAAGGTCAAAATTTGAATTTCGAATTTTTCCTCCAAAACGTCAAGTTGGCCATCCCTCAAGACACCTATTCATGCTCATTCATCCACTATATATTGCCATTCGTCCTCCTTAGTGTGAAAATTCGAGAAGCCCTGAGTCATTACTGCAATAAATTGATATTACTTCTCCTACTTGTTAATCCATGCAAGTTATGTACTGTGTTCAATTGTAAATATCGAACTAAATACAACTGCAGCCTTCACAAACTTAAATAATATGTGGAAACAAGAATCTGAGAAAGAAAGAAATAACACACACAAGTGACACCGTTACTTTTGGACCAATGTCCTTGGAAAAATCCGATGTGGGAAAACCCATGCAGCAGCTAAGGGTTTGTATTATTAAATAGTAATTTCGGAGTACAATTATTCGGATGCCCAAACTGGAAATCCTATACAGAGATCTAACTGGACAAAAAGATAGTGAGATGATCTCACCCTGTCACTGGAAAATTCGGCAATGATCTGCGTAGGAGATGAGCCTTTGCGCTACCTCTGCGCAGTACTGCGTCACACCCACACAGTCATTGTGTCATATTGTTGGGACTACGTTGCACCTCCTCTAATCCTCTGTTGGCTAGAAACTCCGGCCCTCTGTCCTCTCGGTCTCACAACCCAGCTCCAACACTTGATCCCCACTGTTCCTCAGCAAAATTTCGGACTCCCTCTGAAGCTTTGCACTGCCACAGCGTAGCTCTGTGTGGCCCTACGTCAGCCTCTCTGGACGTCTTTCTGCACTCTCTGCCTTGTACTCTCCGGATCATGAAAATTTCCTCTGGAAACTATCCCTGCCCCTCACTGCAAGAAATCGCCTCGATCACTTCTCCGACAACTGTTGCGCTACTCTCCTCAAAAACCGATCTCTCACTTGATGTCTTCCAAATGCCCATCAAGCCTCTTCTTATAATCTTCTCGTTGAGTAACCAACAACCCAGATTAGATTCTAATCAATGGCTCAGATCATTTTGGCTTGATCCTCGTCTTCTTCTAGAAGTTTCACCCGCAGTTTAATTAATACCTTTTAATTATTTTAATTTTCTAAGTTTAGATTTAGCCATCCATTAAAAATAATTAATTATTTTAATAAATCTTCTCCGAGTAGAATTTCCCACAACGATTTTTGGGCATTCTAGAATACATGTGTCCTAGCCTGCCTACAAATTTTGAGGCTTAGAGCACATCCGGTACTACCAGAAATCAACACTTCGTCTGCAATTAGGAGACAACTTAAACGGAGAGGGCAAGGATCTGAGTGACAACCCCTGCCTTGGGCGTTGTCACAATTTGGTGTACAATTTCAGCTACAACACTAGGGATAGGGCTTTTCATCATTAAGGAGGCTAAACTGGAGGAAAAGGGTAAGGAGAGATCTCATTCTTCAAGCGCAAAGTTGGAGAACAAGAGAAGAGAAGAGGAGGAGAAAGAAGGATGAGACAACTAGTTTGTTGAAGGAGAAATTGAGTGTCAGCGAGGAGAAAACCATTCTCGGTCCCAAGTTACAAGGTTGAGACACAGGAACATAATTCGAGGAAGAACAATTGCTACAACAGTTAGGTTCAATGCACAAATAAAGGTGAAAAAACACAATTTTCAAGGAGGGTTAGTTTGCATTGATTGCAGAGTTATGGCATTCATTCCCAAGCATTAAATATTGGACTGAGTGGGTGATTTTCAACGCAGTATAACTCTATCAGACAAGACCGAAAAACAAGGAGAGATTCCTAACCTGACAATGCTAAAATCGAGGGGTTTGTACGCTGAGAAGTACAAAAATCGAGATCTGGAAGTTTGATATTGGAATGCTTTTCTGCATAGAGAAGAGCAGAAAGTGGCACAAATTCCTATGCAATCATTGTCAAACCTATGGCACAAGTTTCCAAATCTATGGCACAAATTTCTAGGAACCTGGTACAAGTTACAAGGGAAGAGATAAGTACTTTAATCTGTAATTAATGTTGTAATAAATTCTCTTAGTTAAGGAGATATAATCTTCCTTCAATCTGGTTTTCCCCTTTGGCATTTTTCCAGGGTCTAAGATTGACCACAAATGTCAATGTTCAATTTACGTGCATGCTTGTCTAACTTTCCTATTTGATGAAAGTGAAAAGAAAGAGTAGTGGTAGCGGAGCAGTGTTTTAATTGAAATTTTATATTCATGTTTAAATGCGCAAATGAACCATGGGGTTGGGCATTAAACACTGATGTGTAAAACAAACTGAATCCGGGAGGATCTACAGGACCCAAGAATTTTCTACACAAGGCAGGAAAGGAAAGAAACATGTTGATGATGAGGATAAGGATAATTCCCTACAATCCCCAAAAGATAAGTACTTCATATCTATATGCATTGTTTATTATTAATAATTTAATTCAAGTTAGTCTCTTCTTTGTTTCTTTCGCTGGGTTATAATTGTTTCTTCCATCACCTCCTAGTAAGGGTTACAGGTACATTATGTAGGCTGCCAAGGCTCTGGCAACAAATGAAAGCATTGGAAGAACAAAGCAAAGTTTGTGGCAAGGGGATTCTCCCAATATCATCGATTTGTGTTCAAGAGAGAGAAATTGTATCAACATCTAGAAACCGTGCTTGATGACCGGAAGAGCTCTTGGTTCAAAAGGCCAATAAATTTTAGGGATGCCATGATGGGGGAAACTTTGCCTTAGAGAAGGCAGCAGTGACTTCCAAGTGAATATACAAGATAAAATATGCGGTAGATGGCAATAGAGAGAAGTACAAAGAAAAATTCATGAGGATTCTCCGAGAAAGAGGGAAAGGACTATGTGGAGACATTTGCTCTAGTTGTCAAGTACACTTTTGTTAGAACTGTTATCTATGTTGCTTCTATTATGTGTTGAGAATTACATCAGGTGGATGTGGAGATTGCTTTCCTCAATGTAGTAATTGAGAAATAAGAAGTGTACATAAAGCTACCTCAGGGCTTTGAGGTACATGAGAGGGAATCTCATGTTTGCGGACTAAAGAAAACTTTGTACGAACCTCGGGCATGGTATTCTCAAATTAATGGATATTTGATGAGTCTTGGTTGATCTTGTTATCATATCACTTGATTTTGACAGGGCTAGGACTCATGTGATAGACAGAGAAATGTTGCGGGGGAGCCCCCCTTGCTTCCATTCCTGAATCATTCTTGTTTGGAAGCGGTTTTCAAGAGCGCGCTCTCGCAAATTTCTTTTCACTCCCTAGCTTTTCTTGCAAAAACAAATCGCAAAGACATTCTAAACACATATATCTTTCAAAGAAGCAAGAATTTTTTTAGTGGGGTAACCTAATATTCAAGCCTATGGCCCTAGTATTGATATGCAATTCATGGTAATGTTAAATTCTTAAAGTAAAAGTGACATTCTCCTTCATCTTTCATTTTCATCTTTTTACTTAAATTTTTAACATTACTATGAAATGACTCAGGTTGTTTGAGTGGTTCCAACCTCATTGGATTTCATATGGAGAAAATAGAATTTTGTATCTCACTCAAAATCTAGCATACTTATTAGCTTTTCAAGATTTTGAGATTGAGGGGATTGCAATGTTTCCACTGAATTTTGTCATGTACTAGGATATGGAACTCGTATTTTATCGAGTGCACCAAGCCCTCTATGTACCTTGATGTTAGTGGCCTGGTTGTCGAACTCCTCTATCGTGACCCTACTAAAAATGTACCCATCACTCAAACAAAATCTTGACTTGACATGCTATGCTTCTTTTATATTATGTTAATGCTTAGAGGGTGGTATTAATGACAAAGATCCCAAGATCGACAATAATTTTGATTATATGTAGGTATCTGTTGTAGCATGACTTTTTTCGATGCTGGAGGCCATATAAATCCTTTTTGTTTTTCGGTTCACAAATGGATTGCACTCGATGCTATTTTGGTTATGTACACCCTTACATGCTATATAAATGAGAACTTGTAATTTGTGGACTTGTGGTTGATGAGTATTATAACTACTAAATGATTGATGTTATATGGTTTAATCCATGTTTTATGTTTTTTATAACTAATCCATAATTCTACATGCTTTTTTTGACATATATGCATCAAAACATATAAAAGTATATATTATATCAAATTCGCCACCGATTAGCTCCCAACCCGAAAGATTATGAAAATTTTTGCTTTGTGCTCCCACTTGCAAGTGGCCTTGAGAGTGAGTAGCAGTGGCAAGAGGATTTGCCTCCTTGATAGAGGGAGCAATGAAGCCCTCTCTTATATTCAGGAGAACTACAAAGGTGTATATAAAAAAAGGTATATTAAAAAAGAAAATTAAAGTCAAAATCAATTTTGAAGTTATAGAATAGAAAACAAAAACAAAGTTATATTAAGATTTGTTAAGGTGCGTTGAAAGTCATAAAAGATTTAAAAGGGAAAATGGAAAAAGATTATTACAAGGCTTAAAGGGGTTATTATTAAACCTCAAAGCTCATCAACGAACACAAAAGTAGTTCATCTCTTAGAAAAAAAATGGAGTCTAAGTCAAAAAATAAAGGAAGGAAGATTTTTAGAAACGTTACCCAACTATGCGAAAATGCTAGTTAAAATTAAGGGAACGCTCGAAGGAAAAGATGTTACTATTTCTATCTCTCCCGCTAAAAGTAAAATTATATAAACCCTAAAATTGCAAACCAATTGGTGATTCATGTGTTAAATATAATTGAAAAAATAGACTTCTCGGACAAAAAACAATACAAAATAACTGATTTACATTTAGACATTGGAGATTATACATTTATATCGCAATTCTCTATTCAATCCCTATAGAATGATCAAGGAGATCTTATTCTGGGATCACCATGGATGCAAACCCTAGGTTCCTTCATCTTGACTACGAAAAAAGAAGTTTTTGACATTCTCATACAAAAAGAAGACATACAAGATATTTCAAAAGTAATTTTTCAAGAAGGTAAACACGTACTACAAAATATGCGAAGAGAAGTTGACAAGATCATTGTTGACAAAAATGAAGAAGTTTCTCGGCTTAAAGACCATAGTGAAAAATTATTAACACAAATTAAGAAGCTTAAGAAGGACAAAAAGTCGTTGGAAAATAAGGTACAACAACTTATTGAGAAGGAAGCATTGAATTTTTCAAATAAAGAAATTCAAGTTGAAGAAAATGGAATGAATACCGATCCAGTGAATATCACAACTCAAGAAAAAGATACGTCAGTTAAAGAAAAAACACACTCAGATGTTGAGACGAAGGGAATTCCAAGTGAAGATTTTGTAAGCAACTCGACGACATCAGAACCTGAAGTAAATCAGAATCTTGCCACACACATGATAAGGCAAACCAAAAGAACTCTTTATCTACATTTGAATCACAAGAACATACATTTCAATCAATCTACGAACATGTATCAATCATAACATAAACAACAAACTTATGTTCCGAAAAATACTGAAGTGCGCACAACTCAATCCAATGATAACAATTCATCAAAAGTTTCCAATGATCAAAAGATTTCACAAAAGTTTAATTTTGGATGGTCAGATCCTTCTTCCGTGCGACAATTTTATATATCACTCCAAGGATCATATCAACTTGTATTGACAAAGAATATTGTCCCGAGACGAGAAGACATTTGTAGTAAAAAAAAAGATCAAGCAGAAGGCATTCGTAGCATTAAAAGAGATCAAGCCCTTTCATCAACAAGCTTTGAGGACAATGCTTTTTGAAGAGGAATGCAATGTTATGAATATAATTATGTAAAAGGTAATAAATATAGATAATAAGTAATAATTACAATAATATGTAAATGATAATTAGTTAAACAAATAGGCATGTCTCTATAGACATGGCCGTTTGTGAAAGGGTACTTACCTAGCTATAAATACGGGACCAGACCCTCACTCTCAATTGTATCATTCTTATTCATACATTTAATATATATTCTTGTATCTCAATGGAGATCTTTATATTCCATGTCTTTTGGAGTATTTAACTTGAAGTACAAACTTTGTTCGTTGCATACACATAACATCAAGGGGCCAAGATGCTCCCTAGGTTGAGATATTGACAGGTCATGGGTATTGACCAAGGGCCATGAAATGTGACCAGGGAAATTGGCCCAATGAGCATCAAGGCTCAGAGTGCTACCCTAGTTAGGGGTTACCTAACCATATTGCCAAGGCTTACTTGCCTAGTTGATTGAGTGGGTGTCTCATAACATTGAGAAATTATTTTTACAACTCAATAGCATGTGATGACATGTGGGAATGGTAAATGGGCCCAGGGTTTCACCATTTGTCCTAACATGGTTCCAAGTGACGACTTGGTGGGTTGTTGAAACAAGGACTAGTCTTGTGTCAAGGGGTACCGAACAGCCAATTGGTAATTAGTTTGTGGATGACTAGATCCATTTGCAAATGAGATATGTCTAGTAGGTGACTAGATTCCTTTGCATGATGCTAATGCGAGATGCTTTGCACATGGTTGTAGTATAGAACATGAAGTGGATGGATACATCAACATCCCTAGCTCATTTAAATTTTCTTGGGATAGAGAAATTTTTCAACAAGAGAACATCTAAAAATGTCAAAGAGAATGTCCCCTAGCTAAGAGGGAGCATTGTAGTTTGGTAGCTACAATCGGTATTCATAATTTATATTAGCCCACAAAATAAAAGAAAATGAAAATATAAATTTGATTGTAACTTGATTCCAAATAAAAAAGGGAAAAAGTCAAAAAATTTCAATTTCAATTTTTCCCTCCAAAATGTCAAGTCGGTCGGCGCTAGAGACACACCTATTTGGGCTCATTCATCCACTATATATAATATATTGCCATTCGTCCTCATCCATTGGCAACAATTTGGATCATCTCTTTTGAGGTTTTGCTCACACACGCTAAGGAGAGAAGTATTATGAGGTTTGACTAAACTTTGACTGGCTACCAAAATGTTTCTGAAGCAGCTTTGACAAAATTTCTCAAGTTGATCGAGTTTTTCTAGGCATAATTGTTGATTTCTGGTAGCATCAGATGTGCTCTAAGTCTCAAATTTTGCAGGGAAGCCTGGGCATATTCAAAAGAACCCACCAAGCGTTTTCGAAAATTCCACCTAGAGACAGTTTTATGAAAATCATTATTGATTTTTAATGGGGTCCCTAAGTCTAAACTTAGGAAATTAAAATAATTAATGTGTATCAATCTGATTGTGGATATAACTTCTAGAAGAAAACAAGGATCAAGCATAAATGATCTTAGCCATTGATTAACTTCTAATCTGGGTCGGTGAATGTCAATGAGAAGATTATTTAAGGAGGCTTGAAAGTCATTTGGAAGACACAGGGAGAGTTGATCAGTGAGATCGAATTGTTGAAGCTAGAGGCAGCGGAGTGATTTGCAGTGATCACACAGTGAGCGGCAGAGGGAGTTTTGACTAGAGGATCTTCTCCAGAGCAAAGAATACTCAGCAGAGAGGCAGAGAAACACACAAAGGAGGCAACACAGAGGCCAGAGAGGGTGATGCAAAGCCAGGAAGGGCTCACGTAGGGTCCACGCAGAGCAACGCAGAGCCTCCTACGCAGAAGTTCGAAATTTGTTAGGGAGTTGGATATTCTAAGTCGGGAGTGTTGTAATTAGCTCCACAGGGAAAATCGATTCCTAGCAAAGGTGATGCAGTGCCTTAGACGCTGATGCAGGGCCCACGCATGTGCAACGCAAAAGTAGTCGGGGACTTGTTGGTTCAGTTATCGAATCAACCAGGACTTGCAATGTACAGTGAGGTAATCTCACTAATTTCTTCTGCCCAGTGATATTCTCTGTAACTGGATTGTCGGGGAGGCATTCAAAAGTTGTTTTGAGAAATACTTCAGCTTAATAATAAAAACACTCAGATCTACTGCACCGGTTTTCCTGCATTGGGTTTTCTCGGGGACATTTGTCCAAAAACAATTGTGTCATTTGTGTGTATCTTTCTCTATTGTTAAGTTTCTTGTTTCAAGATATTATTTGATGGTGTAGGCTGCAGTGTATGTATTTTGATGTTTGCCATAGGAAATTGGTTCATGTAAATCTAACAAGTAGGAGAAATATCATTAGTTGTTGCAGTAGGTAATCCCGGGTTTAAGAAATTTTCACATGGTATCAGAGCAGTGCAGGTGAAGAAAGAAGAAAAGTGCTATAGAACCCAGCGCTGAGCAGAGAAGGAGGTTGAAAAGCTACAGGAGACAACGATTCGAATCTCCAAAAGGGTTTGTGCAATCCAAGCAGGACGACTGAATTTCGATAGAGAGGAAGGGCTTCCAAATCGAATTTTTGTCGTGGCAGAGGGAGTAGCGCTGAGCCTCAGCTTGAGGAACAATTGGTGGGACACAGTTTTTTTGCAGGTCGTTTTGTTGGGCATAAAGACGTTAGAAGAGACAAGAGAAGCACAATGAGGGAATTTTTCCTTAGTAGATTTCTCGCCAAGAAGTTTGTTTTCATATTGGCTGAGCAGCAACAGTATGAGCAGAGAGTAGTTCGACATTTTCGTGGCAGAGATGGCAACCAATGGGCTGAGAGATGAGGACAGGTTGGATGGGGCATCCAACTATGTCATATGGAGGCAAGGATGTCATTCCTTCTAGATGAGCATTCTCTCAAGACCTATGTTGACAGCGTGGTGGATGTGCCTGCAGATCCAGATCCGTTGAAGAAGTACCAGGTAGAAATGGCTAAGGCCAAGAGGATGATCCTTGATGGAGTAAAGGATCATGTGGTTTGTCACGTCGCTAGCAGAGGGACTGCTAAGGAGATGTGGGATGCCTTGGAAATGTTGTATCAAGGATCTTCCGAGTAACGAAAGATGTACTTAGAGTAGAAACTGAGATCTACACAGATGCAGAAGGGGGAGCGCATAGATCTGTTCGTCATGAAGCTTCAGGAGACCCGGAATGAGTTAGCAGTTGTCGGGTCAACACGTCAAGGTTCCGAGATGGTAAGACTGGCCCTCAACTCTATTTCTAAATATTGGCAAGTCTTTGTCCAGAGTTTCCTTGGCAGGGCAACTTTGCCAAATTGGGATAAGATATGGGCAGCTCTTAAGCAAGAGGAGCTGAGGAGAGATTTGGTCAAGTGTAAGCTTGACAGAAGCAGTAGCAGTGGGTTGAAGCCCAAGGAGGAGGATGAGAATGCAGCCCTTGCATCCAAGGGGCAGCAGGAGTAGTGGAGGTGGAAGAATGATGTCTCAAAGATCAAAAGCTTCAGGTGTGGTGAAATGGATCACTACGCAACACAATGTCCTCTTAGGAAGAACGACACAGATGAGTAGCACGATCCGAAGGCTACACCTGCGAAGATCGAGGAGTTCGCAATGACATTTGAGATACCTCTGAGAGAGAGGTGGGTTGATTTGGAGCTGTGATTCGAAAGAGCTATAGATGGGCAAGATCCTTCAGGAGTCCACCTCTAAAATCAATACCTTGCTACGGGAACCCAGATCAGCAGTAGCAGGATGGCCCAGAGTCAATTGGTGTAGAGGAATGTTGGAGTGACAGATGAAGTGACCAGAACGCCAAAGTCAAAGCAACGTACTGTAGAGTTGCAACTGTGCAGGGAAGCACAAGGCAGTAGCAGCGTCAGTGCATTGGCTTCAGAGGGATAGCGTAGGACTAGCAGTAGTCAGATCTTCAACAGTGAGATGCATCTATGCGGAACACTTGTTTAGTAATTTGGGATATTTTTCCATTGTTGATGTAGTAGCAACCACAGTTTGCAGTGCAATGGTAGTTAGTAGTGGTAGTACCAGCAACAGCGCGGATGCAGAAATTCAGAGTGAGGTGTAGTATGGATGCAGTGTTAACAATAGCAGTGTTAGCAGTATTACAGTTGTAGCAGCAACGCAGTAGTTGGACAGCATGTCAGACATCAACAACGTAGAGGATGATGTTATGAAGTCAGGATGATGCTTCAGTGGGAAGCATTGCTAGAGCACATTTCTCGCTAAGAGGGAGTGCTGATTTCTGGTAGCATTAGATGTGCTCTAAGTCTCAAATTTTGTTGGGATGCCCGGGCACATGTATTCCAAAGAACCCAAAAAGTGTTTTGGGAAATTCCACCTGAAGACAGTTTTATTAAAATAATTAATCATTTTTAATGGGTCCCTAAGTCTAAACTTAGGAAATTAAAATAATTAATGTGTATCAATCTAATTGTGGGTGTAACTTCTAGAAGAAGACAAGGATCAAGCAGAAATGATCTTAGCCATTGATTAACTTCTAATCTGGTTCATTGAATGTCAACGAGAAGATTATTTAAGGAGGCTTGAGGGTCATTTGGAAGACACACAAAGAATTGATCAGTTAGATCGAATAGCTGAAGCTAGAGGCAACACAATGATTTGTAGTGATTACCCAGTGAGGGGCAGAGTGAGTTTTGGCTGAAGGATCTTCTCCGGAGCCAAGAATACTCAGCAGAGAGGCAGAGAGACACATAGAGGAGGCAACGCAGAGGCCATAGAGGTTGACGCAGAGCCAGGAAGGGCTCACGTAGGGCCCACGCAGAGCAGCGCAGAGCCTCCTACTTAGAAGTTCAAAATTTGCTAGGGAGTTGGATATTCTGAGTCGGGAGGGCTGGAATCAGCGCCAAAGGGCAAATCAATTCCCACCAGAGGTAGATGCAGTGCCTTAGAGGTTGACGCAAGGCCCACGGAGGGGCAACGCAAAAATAGTCAGGGACTCGTTGATTCAGCTACTAGATCAATCGGCACTTGCAATGTAAATTGAAGTAATCTCACTAATTTCTTTTCCCGAGTGATATTCTCTATAGCTGGATTGTCAGGAAGGCATCCAAAAGTTGCATCCAGAAATACTTCAGCTTAATAATAAAAACCCTCAGATCTGTTGCACTGATTTTCCCACATTGGCTTTTTTTCGTGGACATTTGTCCAAAAACAACTGTCATTTGTGTGTATCTTTCTCGATTGTTCAGTTTCTTGTTTCGACATATTATTTAATGGTGTAGGCTGCAATATATGTATTTCGATGTTTGTCATAGGAAACTCCAAATAACCTTTACAGGTAACTCTAACAAGTAGGAGAAATATCATCAGTAGCTGCAGTAGGGATTCCTACATTTAAGGAATTTTCACACGAATCTCTATTTAGATGACCAAGCTTTTCTGGGCAGTTAACCACAATTTGGGCTAAGTTTTAACCACAGGTTGACCTAATTATAGGAGGACGAAATTCGTTTTGCTTGACCAAACCTTGACCAGGTTGCAGAAGGCTGAAAAGAGGGTCTATTTGACCAGGTTTGACTTACTGAAATTTGTGGTCTTGTTTGACCTAGTTTGACAGTAAATATCGAAGTGTATCTCTTGTTGATTTGAAACAATTTCTCTAACAAAAGGTTGTTGGGTTTTTCCCTAATTAGGGTTTTCACAAAGTAAATTTTTATGTCTCTTATGTTTGGTTGTCTCTTACGATCCTACTATCATTGTTGTTTTTTTATGTTGAGATTTTCTATGTATAATTGCTTAATGATGAATGTGACACAAGAAGAATTAATTAAGATATCATTGGAAGTAATTATCAGACTACAAAAATCAACAATCACCTTGTATGGTATTCTCATTGATAGTGTAATATGACATGAAGACACACAAAGAATATGGGTCTCTAACACATGACACAAGACCCCACAAAAAACAACCTGTATGTGTGTTGTATTAGAGACCTAAATTTGTGTCAATTTTGTTAATTTGGGGTAACATCAAATGTGCTCTAGCCACGAAAACTGGTGGAGAGGCTAAAGCACATGAGATCTCCAATACCCACAAATGGTTTGGGCATATTCTAAATAATTTGCGAGATATTAAAATAATTAATATTTTTAATGGATTCCCCAAGTCTGAACTTAGGGAAAATAAAATATTAATGTGAATTAATATAAAATTGTGTTAAAAGGGTCCAAAAATCATGGATCAAGCCAGAGTTAATCTTAGTCGTTGATTAGGGACTTAATCTCGGTCGTTGAAATGTCAACGAGAAAAGTAGAAGAGAAGGCTTGAGGGTCACTTGGAGAACACACCGAGTTGATCAAGAATTCGATTTTCTGGGGCAGGGCTTGCTGAGGAAATCGAAGGATTGACCGGAGTTGCAACTAAGAGGCAGTGAATATAGAAGAAAAGGCAGAGAGGATACCAAGAGCATCAACGCAGAAGTCGGGAGAGAGTTGACGCAGAGCCAGCTAGAGGCCATGCAAAAGCAGCCAGAGGCAGCCAGGAGCTGCGTAGTGCTAGAGAGAGCCAACGCGAGTGACACAAAGGCTCCATAGGCTGACGCAAAGCCTCCAGAGGCTGATGCAAGGCTAGTTGGGGTGACGCTGGACTGACGCTAAGACAGAGAGGCTGAAGCAAACCCTATAGGTTGAGGCTGGGAGATTGGCGTTGATATCTGTCTCCGACTAAGAGGTACTATTGTCGAGGGCATTCTCTGTTGGGTGAGCCATTGTCGACACCTAGATTGTATTCGAAAACTGCTTAATAATAAAACCCTCAGATAGTTGCACTGGTTTTCCCACATTGGGTTTTTCCGGGGACATTAGTCCAAAAATAACGGTGTCACTTGTGTGCTTTTTTTTTCCTTCAGTTGATGATCTGTATGTGTTGAGACTGTACTTTGATTTATTTTCAGTATTTACATGGTAAATAAATTGTTAATTAACAGAACAAGTAGGAAAAAATAAATCAAATAGCACAGGAAGGATTTACAACAGATAGAATTAGAAATTCCAACATTTTTTTGTCCTCGTTACATGTTAAAATTGGCAACTAGGGCCAAACTTCTCATGGGCCATCTTATTTATGACAGCTGATATTTTTCTCGGATTCCTCTCTCTACGAGGTTTAGTTATTGATCCAAAGATATTAAATTATGAATTTATTTTGATTATGGTCAAACTATCAAGGTCGGCCTCTTCTGCATGTCGACTCACCTAATCCAATAGTGACGTCTCTTGACCGCCACTTATTAGTATATATAGAGGTGCTTTCTTCCTCATTTGACAGATCCAAGTGCTCATCCTCTCCTCTGAAATAGGACGGCATCTGAGGCAAGACGGAAGTGGCAAGGGTTGAGTTTATGATGAGACCCATCTTTGCTTAGGGTTCAATTTTCTTGGGAGAAAAGAGTTGCAGGTCTGTGGCATTATGCATAGAGGATAGGAGGTCTGTCTGGGTGACATACCTCTTGTTTTGGGTGCAAATTTCCTGTTGAATAGAGCCGCAGTCAGAGGAATACTTGTTGGATGGTTTTCTGTGCTATTTGGTAAGGTGTATCTCGGTTACAAGCCACAAGCCTAAACGCGAATCTAGCTACGATTTAAGGTGATCATTATCTCCATTTTGGGTTTGATTTGGGTAGAAAGGGAGGCCGAATGTTTTGAGGAGAATCTGTATACCTGCGCATTGTGTGCAGTCTTAGCCGTAGGCCTGTAGAGGATTTTTGTTGGGACTATTGTTCATGACAAGCTGAAACATGGTGCCATATAGAGCAACGAAGGAAGAAGGGTCTGGTGGAAGGAAAGCTGCAGTCCTCTAGGTGACTGTTGGAGGAGTTTTAACGCTGAAGTGTAGAACTTAATGAAGTATAGACCACTTGTGTTGAGGGGATCAAATCATGTTTAATCGAGGACACTTGAGCCCTATTCAAAGGAACCCAAAGCTAATATATCAACCCTCTTGATTGCACTTATTGGTATGTAATCCAATCTCTACATCAAAAGACGCAGTGATGACAAACTTTCTGAAGCTTGCATCCACAGAGATGTTATACAAAAATGATCACAGAAGTACGATCCTCTGAACACTGGCATGTCATAGAGAAAGAATGTTAATTTTAGGTATGTTCTATGCTAGAGCAATTTATTTCAATTTTCACAATTAGCTCAATGTCTTTTCCAGATTAGCAATCACATTAGCATTAAAGTAAAATGCAGATAGAACATAAATATAAATCGCAGAAGACAAGCCAAGACAAGAGGACACAAGATGTGACGCTAGCCAAGGACAAACCCCAATGTGGGGAAACCCTTCGTCAATTCTTCTTATATGATCTTCAATAGTTTAGCAGAGAGAGAGAGATAGTACATTTACAACAAAAGTCAACACTTTGACTTATCTAGATAAGAGCATAGATCATCTCTAAGAAGATACATCATATCAGTTGAAGACATGCTGCTTCAACTGATTCTCCAAGGTGACTCCTTCACCTATCATTGTGTTGCATCTCGTCATCATGCTGCACCTCACCATGCTGCACCATGTTGCACCCATCATGCGTATGTTGCATCTCATCATGCTTCATCAATCATGACTATACCCATCACTGTACTACATCATGTGCCATTGCTGCACCATGTTGCCATACTGTCCTATGTGCTTGCTTTTTGTCCCTTGCATGCTTGTTGTGTTATTGCTTGCTTCATGTACTTGTTGCACCAAGTACCATATTGTTGTCCCATTATTGTTTTGTCTCATCATATGGTTGTCCCAACATCTTATAGCTATCCCTTTGATCATTGCAGCATGTTGCATTATAACATTGTTGTCCCATCATCTTGCACTTGTTCCTTTGATCATTGCAGCATTATATCATTGTTGTCCCATCATCTTGCACTTGTTCCTTTGATCATTGCAGCATTATATCATTGTTGTCCCATCATCTTGCAACTGTCCCTTGAATATTGCAGCACTATATCATTGTTGTCCCATCATCTTGCAGTTGTCCCTTTGATCATTGCAACATTATATCATTGTTGTCCCATCATCTTGCAGCTGTCCCTTTGATCATTGCAGCATTATACCGTTATTGTCCCATCATCTTGCAGTGGTCCCTTTGCTCATTGCAGCATTATATCATTGTTGTCCCATCATATTGCAGTTGTCCCTTAAATATTGAAACACTATATCATTGTTGTCCCAACATCTTACAGTTGTCCCTTTGATCATTGCAGCATTATATCATTGTTGTCCCAAAAACAAGCTATTGCTCCAGCAATTAACTCGACCTCCATTGAGGAACTTAAGCCTCCTCCACGTTGTCTTAGAGCCTCCCTCTCTTGTTGCAGTTAGGGAAATCCATAGACTGTGTTAAGGTTCTAGGGAATCCATTTAGGGTAGAGACCCTTTTCTAGGTTGCATTGAGGGCTTACACTGTCGCCCTTCTTGACTGTGTATACCTCTTCATAGGTTATGTTAGGGCTTCTCCATAGGGCTGCATTAGGGCTTCTCCATAGGGCTGCATTAGGGCTTCTCCATAAGGCAGCGTTATGGCTTCTCCATAGGGTTGTGTATAGAGCAGCGTAGGGCTTCTCTTTTAGACCAGTGATTAGATCTCTCCTTCCTGCATTATGTAGGCTTCCTTTACTGTGTTAAAATCTCCTCCATGATAGTGCTAGGATCTAGGGCATCCTCTAGGGTAGTGTATCCTCTTTAGATCTCTCCTCCCACCAAAACCCAAGGACAAGTGGAGAGGAAGAGATCACCAAGAGGATGTGTGTACAAATGACTTTCAAGGCACCTCTATTTATACTAAAACGTTGAGCACAAGTGGGGTTTATTTCGTTGCTGGCTGACCTTGGCAAATTGTCCCATAACACAAATAAATTCATATCTCCATGAATACTTATCAGAATCGGATGATCTTTAGATCAATCCTACACCTCTTGATGAGAGGGATCCAAGAAAAATATCAGTTGCCATTAATAAAATGACCCACATGGAGTTTGGCCCTAGTTGCCAATTTTAACATTCCCTCTCAACTAGGGAGAACTCCATCTGTTGATCCATATGTCCGACTATATTATCTTTGCCATCAGTGCCCTACACTACTCTGCTCTGTTGAGCTCTGCTGAACCATGAAGAAGAAGAATTGATCGAGAATGTCTCATACCATTCTCTACTGACCCGAAGTCAGTGTCATCTAAAGAGAGTGTGTCATATCACTCTTACTTACCCGAAGTCAGTTTTATTGATCCCAGATCAATATCACAAGAGAATGTTTCAAACCACTCATAATGACCCCAGATCAATGGAGGACATCCTAGCATAGGGAGTATGGTAGATACAACAATGCGCCCATCGATAGTACTACTATGGTTCCTAACCCCATTTCCCTATTCATTGATTAGATAAGAGGTACTTCCCATGAATCCCAGACTACATGGGTAGGATGCTTCGACAGGAGAACTAATCATCCTGTCCCACAGGAGAATGAATCATCTTGTCCAACAATCGCCACAGGAGAACTAATCATCCTGGCCCATAGGAAAACTAATCATCTTGTCCCAAAGTCATCACGGGGTATCACAGGGGAAGGTTGAACCTTTCACCCTGTACATAACGCACCATCAAGGTAGGGTGAGTCGCCCTTTGGTCATATGCCTCTCTAGTAAGTACCCCAAGCCCCCTAGAGCTCCCAGAGCTCAATGCATGCAACATGCAGTACCATTATAAGAAGGTCTCTCAACGACTCCAAGTCGTTCGGTAAAGTCACAAATTTGACCTTTCCCTGGGGCTTTGACAAAATCTCTGCGACCTGTACATTAGTCTCAATGCGATGGAGCCTCCTCAGTCATCGACTTACCATATCCTAGATAAGGTAGTATCTGATGTCTCTCTATTGGAGCAATAATCGAATACGGGATCCCTCAACAATCGAATCCCCCCTTGGTTGTCACAGAGAATCACAATGGTATTCATCATGTGTACAAACAATTCAGTGAAGAGCTTCCACAACCAAGCAGCTTCACACGAGATCATACTTGTAGCTATGTATTCGGTCTCGGTGGTGCTTATAGCAACCGAATTCCGCTTCCTGCTCATCCATGATATCGAAGCAGAATCCAAAGAGAACCAGCACTAGGAAGTGCTCTAGTGATCCTCCACACTGCCTGCCCAGTAAACATTCGAAGAATCATGCAGCTTCATATTTCCGACAGTGTATCTCAATCCATGAGAGATTGTGCCCCGAAGATATCTCAGAAGATTCTTGGCACCAATCCAGTGAGGCTCAACCAAATATGAGCTCACCATGCTAACTGCAAAACATATATCCGAACGGAAGTTCACCAAGAACACCAATGCAAAAGGGTTTATGAAACTCAGAGGCATTTCCCAAATCTGGTCCGGCATCATCACCATATAACTTCTGAAAGTTAAGATCCTCGAGGTAGTCACGAGCTTGCAGTTTACCATTCCACATCTGGAATCCAACTCCCTCTTACTTCTACAAGTGAGAGGGTCTGCACCTATCAGAAATAGATCGTTCTTAGAAAGTGTCGGTATGAGAGGTCTATCATCCACAACCTCCAAACAATGGTTTGGATCGGCTTCACTCTTAGTGAATCTCAGCTTCATTTGACAGCTATCAATCCTCTCATATCAAACCCGAGGTGATTTGCTTCAATCCATAGAGGGCTTTCTTCCACCTTTAGACATGAGATTCCCAATCATGAATCTCAAACTCCTTGGGTTGTTCCAAACCTGTGGACTTGCTACATGAGGGGAATGGTCCCCTTGTAGGATTTTGCTTCGATACATCTCAGGCATGTACCTTCATGCTCTTCTTGAATTTAGGCATCCCTATCACCATCTGACTCACATCAGGTAGGACCCCTTAAGTAGACCTCTAGTGTTATAGATGAGATATGTCAAGTGACATGGTCCCCAATGGACCATCTTGCAACTTGATACAAATTGCCAACCCTGAACCCATGAATCGAGTCACCCTCATTCAATTGAGGGGTAACATTTCCTACACCCTTTCCGGGATAGGTGGCATCGACTCCAAGTATAATTCCACAGTTGTTTCCATCTCTACCAGATTCGAGAGAGCACCCTTCTATCCAATGAGGTGCCTTGAAGCACTACAATCAATAAGCCAGATTCCCAAAGAATCTGAAGGAGAGGGCCAATATAATATAACGCTTCTTTATCTTATCAAAAACAACATTTGATTCTTCATACCTGGGGTTCCTTCTCCCTTTGAAGAATCAATCGTTTCCTTGATGACCTGCATTACCTGTCATTTCTCTGATCATTGAAGATGTCCCTGGAATGATTGTTATCATCATCAAGTGATGTGTCCCTACTTCGAACACTCCTTCGCATAATGGTCGAACTTATTACTTTTATCTTCTAAATGTCTACTTTCTATTATATGCTTAAAATTTTGGTACTTTCTACCTTCTATTATCTATGATATGCTTAAAAATTTGATGTATGTTTTGTAATTGCTAGAATCTAGATGGTTGATGCTCAAAAAAATAATCATTGATGTACAATGGATGCCATATCTATCTTGATTTATGTATAAATATGCATGTTTTCATATTTTCTACAACTAATTTGATAATTTGGATGCTTTTATCAATGTTGCAAACATCGTGATTGACATAAAATTGGCAAGGGTCTCGAAAAAGAAAAAATCAGTAAAAATCGCAAAACATCGGCAAAATTTAACAAAAATATTCATTTTTTTCAATTTTTTTAGTATCTAGATTCTAAACCATCCACAACATATTGACACATAAATATGAAAGGAAAATTAATATATAAGATGTGTAATATGTCTAGTGCTACATCACACATAATAGTGAATCATGTTTTGAATCATGAGTCCTGACTCAGCCTCATAATATCAACAAAAAATATAATAATGTATCTCATATCATGAGTCATATACGATGAAATGAACCACTAAAGTAACTAATGATTTTCTTTGCCCCTTTTGCAAGAAAATTTAATAGCTTTCCCTCTATAGATTAAGAAGGCCTTAGGGCTGGCATTGGACTCTGATGTCCTCTAGAAGAACTAGGAGCCAGAGGAGGTAGACCACGTCCTCTACTGGTGACCATGGTAGACACCTCTTCCTCCTCCACTTTCTCCTCTATAATTGCTATATTCTCCACTGCTTCCTCTAACCAATCAGGAGTCGATTTCATGACAGGCCTCTCGGCCTCAACCCTCCATGCATCAGTGGTGTCAGTGCCATCCCATGAGATGGCCTCCACATCAAACGTCTTCTAAAGTTTCCTCACCCCGCTTCCAACGCTTCGCTTCCAAAAAATGTCCCTGATTCATACAGCATTGCCCTAGGCCATGAACAAGGACGCTTTACGTTGATTCTTTTGGCATTTCTTCTGTTTTTTTGCAAACAACAGGGGTTTGGAGAGCAAAGGACACCATTTTCCTTTGCCATTACCATGGTTTTTTGGAGTGGGGATCGATTTCCCTCAACCATGGATGCATTTGCAAGTATGGGCATCAATTTCCACTATACTTTTTCCCCAGATTTTTCATGGAGTTTCTTTTAACCATTACTTTTCCTCCACATTGCTAGGGAGAATGTGTGTATTATTTGCCATCATCAATTTATTGTAGAGTGGGGAGGATTTCCCAAATTCCCACAGCCACCAAACCATTCATTGAACCAGTGGAGCCCAAAAATGTGAACCAGGCCGGAACTAGAAAAAGAATGGACCAAATACATGTTAATTGATTTGATGGTTATTTTGCTGCACATTAAGATAATGTCTTTCCATTTTAAATACTCAGCACATAGAGGACAGAAGTGATATGTAGTGACATAATGAAGGGATTGGAATTTGCAAACGATGCTATACCTTTGCCTGGATGAACTTCTCCTTTGTTGAAAGGCTATCTCTATCATCTGGTTTGGTAATAGGTACATGATATATTTCTTCTTCAAGCGTGACTCGCCTACACCAGACAAAACTAGCAATATGTAAGTCTTAGAAAGTTAGATCCATTCCAGCTAATCCAGACCCAAATCCACTATTGCAAACCACCCTGTTTTCAGGCCAATATCATACTATGAATATCTAAAGATATTCCTGTTGTCTTCATTACATACCTGCCACAGGTACCATCTTCTCTCAAATTCCTCTCAGATTCTAGAAGCTCCTCCCATACTGAGTTGGCATAAGTATTACCAAGAGATTGGAACAAGTTGATAACAGAAGGCTCCCAAACCTTAACATCAAGGGTTAAAGACCTGACCTGGATATAAAATAAAACACTGAGTTAGACATCATTGAAGATATGTACTATATTCCCAGCCATTTTAACATCTTTTGAATTAAGAAAGTATAGAGTGTCAAGACCCAGATGGACTAACAGTTATGAAATAACTGTAGAAATAGAATGCATGAAGATGTACAGAAGACACACTGGTAAAATTCAAATTCGGTTTATATTTGTCTTTATGGCCTATTATTTGTACTCTAGACTAATACCGTATCTTTCCATGGAGTTAAGGAAACTATACTCACCTCTCTTTTGTCATCTTAAACTAAAGATACAGGAAATCACTAAAGGTTCCAATCATTTTCACAAAATTTGAAGTTGTTGCATATGTTCCACTATAAATCATTTTTGAAACCAAGGCCGACTAGAGTCTGGAATATTACATGGATGGTTTTACAGATATTTAAGTTGATATTAAGTTTTAACACACACCTGATGTCTTACTCTCACTCTTTTACACACACACACACACACCATCTCATGTAACAATATGATATTTTTTAAGAGTTGCGTACATAAACTAGCGTCTTCGAATTAGTCAGAAGATTACAAGACGATTGCACATGTCAAACCCTGATTTCAGCTTGTTAAGTCAAAAAGCTGAAGGTACTGTCGTGATCTCATGATTGACTCCTTCAAAACATCAGTCCATATGATTCATCCCAGAAAAAGGGTTTTATATTAAATTGTTCTTTCTTATGTTCACCATTTTTCCTATGGTTTTTGCTGATATACTGGCCAAGTATACAAGTTCTTTAACGTATCACAATTACCATATAGGAATGCTAAAAGATAATCATATATATGGTATTCTTTTCCCTAACAATTCAGTGTGATAATCAACTCATTTTGAATATTAGGATTACTACTTTGCGGTTGGTTTATGAGTGGCATAACCTACACACTGCATAAAAGGTAGGATAAACAACCACCATTTTGCCCCTTTCCCATTCAGTATTTCTTAACGAGACACTTTTGGACAGCGATTTTTTAGAGGAATCCAGCAATTTCTATTTCTTTTGATGAAATCACAAATTCTGGGTATATTTTGCTGAATTTGAATCACCAGAATCAAGTGAGGTGGCTAGTTATTAACTTCCACATAAAAATCCCCTCAAGCAATCAGTACAAGTTTGGATTATGAACAAACAGTCAGAAGTTAGAACCTACAAATCTTTTTGACTGTAAGTTTATTAAGTGTAAGATTAAGAGTCTATGAAACAAGGCATTCTACAGATACAAGCTAAGTCACATGACACGAGGACACGAGACACGGAGGACACGTAAATACAAGTATTCGACACGAGACACAGCGACCCCGGAAATAGGACACAAGAGACATACATAGTGAAATACTGAAATATAGTGCTTGATCCATATAGATATGAATCATGATGATATCTATTTAGTATTTAGTATACACTATTTACTATTTAGTAATTTACTACACCAATGGTGTTCAAAGTTCAATGTTCATTGTTCATGTTATAATTTTTGTTATTAACTTCAAACAAGTTTGATTATGTTCAAACTTCAGATAAGGTAGTTTATGAACTGTAAATTTATATGTGTTCAAACTTCATGCTGACCAGAGCGTTAATCGAGCTTTCCCTTCCTTTAGACCTCGAAGGTGTAGTGAGCAATGAACACATGACGGGGAGCTGGGATGTTTATTTCAACACACGATCTATACGTGGTACTCATGTATAATTAAGTTAAGTTCTGTAGGCTATAACACAACTTACAAGAAATTTAAGTGCTCCAAACTCTCAGCAAAGCATTCAAACGCTCGTCTCCTACATCTCTAGGTCTAGGTCGATGTGAAGTTGTGAGCATTGAGCTCGAATCTGATGGAATTCCTCACACTGCACAACAAATTGGATTCCAGCGACGAGCAAACTCAACTTCTGTGGTGAACAATGACAAAAAAAAAAAACCAAAAATAAACCATGTTGCAGGTTTTAAATGTCATTTTTCATGGGACACGTGTCCTAAGAACCAAAAACATTAGAGCATGTTTTCGCCACACCCAAAACACGTGTCTCGATTGGAGAACACGAAGAAAAACGTTTTCGACGCGTTTTAGGGCAGTTTTCGTGTCCGACACATGAAATACGGGACACGAGACCCTAAGAGATGTGTCCTGTGACTTAGGATACAAGCCATAGCGATAGTACTCCAAAATCCCAATATTGCAAATGCGTCATCAGCAATTATATCTCTGTGGGTCTGACATATAACTTATTGGATAAATAAAGGAAAATATTGGACACTATTGTCAAACTTCAAAAAATTCAAAAATATTATTTTTCTGTTCTATTTTAAAAATCTAAAGCAACAACAACATCAAGCAAACACATTGTCACATAAATATGAAAATACGACTGATATATAGTATGTATCAGATGTTAATTGACACATCACACCTTGATATTGAATCCTGATAGTTGTCCTGACTCCCAACAGACTGACATGAAATCTCATCAAAAAAAATAATAAATGTATCTCATGATTCATAATAAATGTAACTGTTCTTCCTCTGGAAGCAATAGGTGATGGGGCTGAGGTGGAAACCATAATAGAAGGGAAATGCCGTCTGCTACCCTCGGTAATGGCAATGAAAACATTGGATTTTGCCTCATTAACTCAATGAAAGCTGGTGACAAACTCCTTTGCTCTAATTCCCAGCCTCCATTTTCAAAACGAAGTTAAAAACAAAAAAACAAAAAAATGGTTCTTAAAGGGTCATTGGTGCAGACAGGATCACATTTTCCATCAACTTTTGCTACTATCGAAAAATATTATGATATTTTGAATATATTGCAATAATATCACCCCGATTAGAAAATATCACAAATTTTCAAGGCAACGTTATCAACAACTTTAAAGACTTGAAATATTTGTGATATTGTTGCAATATTGGAAACACATTTAGAGTCTAGACTTTTCAAAAGAAAACACAACTTGTCTGCACCTCTCTATTAACCTTCCTTAACACAACATATTATTATGCAGAAACTCAACTAGACTTTTCAAAATAAACACTATTTGTCTTTATTCTATATTGAATTTTGTAAGCCTTATATATGTTAGTTTTGTAGCATCGGATGTGTTCTAGCCACAAAATTTGATGGAGAGGCTAGAATACATGAGATCTCCAAAACCCAGAAATCGTTTCTGGAAATTCCACATAGAAGTGACTTAATTAAATTATTAACCAATTTTTTAATGTTTCATAAGTCTAAACTTAGGAAAATTGGTTAATTAATCGGTATTAATTAGGTCATGGTGAGAATCATCTAGAAACTCACACAAATTGATTCCAAGATGACCCTAGCCATCAATTAAGTTTTAATCTTTGTCGTTGATGCTCCAACAGTGGATTATAAGAGGAAGTCGATGGGCACTTGGAGAATACACTTGAGAACACCATAAATTCAATTTCCTTGGCAGATCAATTTCCAAAGTAGCAGCAGTCAGGTGTCAGAGAGCCAGAGATCGAAGCAGCAAGTGAGGGGCAAGAACAGAGACTCTGGAGGAAGTTTCCAGAAACGGAGAGACAACAACAAGAGGGTCGAGTTATTCCCAGTGAGGCAGTGCAGAGGACTACAGAGTTGCTTCACATTAGCAGTTCGATTTGCTAGAGAGAAATTCGTTCTCAACTCCAGAGGTCTGGCAGAGGTTCTAGAGTGTCAGAGAGACGATTTCCTTAGCAGAGGCAGGTAAAACAACTTCATCAGAAATTGGTTGGAGACTTGACGTCATAGAGACTGCATACTGCGTAGAGGCTAACATAGAGGGTCCGAAAGGCCGAGTTTTCTGAAGATAGGTTGTGTCAAGATTGCTTGTGGAGGAAGGGTAATTCCCTTCAATTGTAGCGGCTGCAACACCCTCCAAAATTTTAGCCTGCATCCAAATTTCAGAGCCTTCCTTGGATTTTCCCTTGCAAACACTTGGGCTCAGTCCATGAGCTCTTGTTGAGTCTTTACACCCGTTTGCTTGATCGACCATCGGTCGTCTTTTGGCATGTTGATTGCTATGTCATGCTTGCGAGTTTGTGCTGGCAATTTTGAAGGTTTGTCTTTGTGTGCATGAGTTGTTTTCGCTCTGTCAACATTGGTCGTACTCACACATAAAGTTGCACGCCCTGTTGCGCAAGTGTCGTCACAGTCATTCGAAGATCTATCTCAAGTGTCGCACTTGTCACTCTTAACCTTTAAGTCAGTCTCATCAAGCACGTGCTTGTCTTGTTGGTTTGAGATGTCTTGTCATCGAGTCATGCTAAGTGTGTGAACACAATGTCATGTATGCATAAGTTCACTTGCTCTCACAATTATCCATTTTTTCTGAAAAAATTGTCAACCAGACAACCCTCCTTCAACCAGACCCCCACTGAGCTGCACTGCACAGTCTCAACTCTCATTGACCCTGCTTTGCTGCCCAAAACTACACAGAGCTTGAGGCTGTCCTCTTAGGTAGCCTGCATTGCGCAGTCCTAGAACTGTCTCCCAAAATTGTGCAGAAGTTCTCCCCAAGTCTGACCCAATATGTGCTTCCTGCAAGATCACTCATCAAGCCTCCCTTTGGTCTACCGAAAAACCTGAACTGCACTGTGACCTAGGGCTGCACTGCTCCCCAAAATTGCGCAAAAGTTGCCAAGCTGCCTGCCTTGCACTATTTGCAGAAACTGCACAACCATGCGAGTCGAGTCTCTACTGCATGTCACTGCATTGTTCCAAGGAATTGCGCAGATTTGACTGGCAAACCCCTTACTAGCTTGCCCTGATCTCCCTCTAAGAATTGTGCAGATTTGACTGGCACGCCCCATCTGTTGGCTTGACCTGCACTCCCTCTGAAAATTGCATAGTTTTGACTAGCACTCTCCTTGCTACCCCGCTCTACACTCATCCCAAAAGCTATACAAAAACTGCATGGCTGACACTGTCTCTCAAAAATGCACAGTTATGACCAACAGCTCCCCGCAGTACGATCCAGCCTTGCTCTAGAAAACTGTGCAGAAATGTCAGCGAGTGCCTCCTACTGCTTGCTCTGTCTTCCTCGAAGAAACTGCGCAGATTTCCAGCTAGACACCCAGATGACATGCCCAGTCCTCATCTTGAAAACTTCGCAAAATTGCCCAAAAGTTCCCCGACACCCTACCTTGTCTTCCTCCCTAAAACTGCACAATTCTGCCTCCCAACTAGGTTCTACCTTGTCATTGTCACTACTATCCCAAATTGCGCAAATCTGCCTCCTAGTGACATCTGTGCAGTTTTTCCTGACAGTGCTCCAGAGCCTCGCATCTCGGCCTAAGTTGTGCTTTGCGCAGTTTCGGTGCCTTGCCCTATCTCCTAGTCATCTGCACCCGAAACGGAAAACAATGCATCATATTAGACTAAGATATTTCTAGATTTGATGTCGTCTCATCATGAGTGATTTCAAGAACAGATACATTGATGAAACATGGCATGACGACGAACGAGACGAAGAAGGAGCGCATGCTAGAAGAGTTGCTCACAGTTGAACGAACGCACAAAGCACATTGAGTAGCAAGCGAAAGGGACACATACACATGCAAGGAAAGACCAAAACCATCGAAGACCCCGTGCGCTTTGCCATGCGGAGGTGAAGACATGTTACACCGAGAGCACACCTATCACTCAGCAACATAGTAGTTCGACACAGAAACCACAGTCAGCCAATACATGTCAGCGATGTCATGTCAAGTTGTGTCATTAGTTGTCTCGGCCACATCACTACTATGGGCCATACTTGTAATCAAATGTAATGTAATGTGAACTTCCAAGAGACGCACATATGAAGTTGAAGAGTCACGTCAATTGAAAAGTTGTAGGAACTCAAACAATCATGAGGGAATTCGAAGAGTCTCAAGGGTCAGGTATCCCCCTTGGCTATATATACCCCCTCATTGTATGAGCAAAGGAGTGGTTCCAATTTCCCACTATTGGGGCTACTGATGTATGGTGTACAAATGTGTCTTGGAACTTTTGCTTAATTCAGAAGCCTGTAAAAGTAGGTTGACGAAAGAGACCTACACCCAGTTGCATGGGATATTTATATATTGCTATGTGAAGAAGGTAGGATTGAAATGATTTGATTTTGATCTCAAACCATTGTGTTGGCAGTTGAATGGATGGTGAGGGCTACAAAATCTTGTTCATCATCACATCCACATTGCCATTCATATGGGCCATATCAAGGATACTTTAGGGATCTATGGTATTGTTGGTCAAGTAGTAGAGTTTAGAATTTTAGTATTAGAGTTCTCAAGAGGGTGTATAAGACTTAGAAATTAGTGTCCATGAAGCTACGCATAGTAACTTTCCCAGTAGTTGAAAAATAAGCTATTGTGGCATTGTAAAACTATGTTGCACAAATTTTTAAAACATAGGGGCATATGGGATGTACGCATCAAGGACTCAAATCTCGACATCCATTTTTCAATCAACTTCTAATGGTAGATCTACTAGAGCATCGAATGACATATCCCCATAATGGAAACTTTCCAAGCATCTATCATCTTCAAAATTAACACAAAATCTCCTAAAATAATGAGTGTTTAACCTCTAGATGAAGGGCAGCGTTAAAGTCTCACATAAAGATATTGGTTGTCGTTCTTTGTCTCAAGAAAGACTTAACAAAATCCTCTACTCTATCTCGATCTTCCATTCCCTTATAAAGCAATAATATATGTGCCTCTAACTTCTCAAGATTGACTACTATATAGTCTAAGAAATCGGATTATTAAACGTCATCTTAGAGATCTTACTCTAAAGATTATTTCAAATTCTTCACTAAATAGGATGCAAACTTTAGGAAAATGAAGATACCATTTTTGGCATCTCCTTTAAATCTAGAAACCAATTGGCTTGATAATCATGTCATCATCATCTAACTAGACCTTACCAAACTAATGTAAAATATGTTCCCAAATAAACATATACAGATATAGAATTGTTTCGATGGAATGGAACTTCCAATTTTTAAGCCTATATATGCGGGTAAGGATGCCACTTCATGGCAATAAGGTCTAATGGGGCATAAAACACAAGAAAATCCTGTTGTAATGATGGCATTTTCATAATCAATTTGCATCTCAAATGAAAAAGTTGTCACTGAACTTACATGAGTGAATTTGCCATGTAAATCATGTTGTGAATTTCCCTTCTTAGAAACATGGATTATATCCTTGGACGAGTCACTAGGTGAGATCTTTCAATGTCTCCTCGCCATTACTTACACTCATCCACATGCAATAGGCAACTAAACTCAAAGGAACAGGGCTTTGTTTCTAGTGGAGTTGCCAAATTATATGAAAGATATTCAACATATATATCCCATTAAAGTTGTTATAGCAGATCCCCTAATTTCAATGACGCAGTGTAGTCCCTAACAATGGCACCAATTTGTTAACGCCTAAACATACACCACAACAATCATGGAGATTTGATGCAACCTTCGATGCAACACACATTATCACCTTAGCATTCGCATCTCTCATTTTCAACTAGCACTTTTCAAACCTTAGAGGAGTGTCCCTCAATGTGGCTTCTAATCTACAAACCATCTTTGGAGGGAGAAAATCAGATTGAGAAACAGAGAAAAATCAAAAGAAGAATATATCAATGACGGAAGCATGGATTTAGAAAACAAATTTGCTCCTTGTGAAAATTCCAAATTGGAATCCTATTGCAACAACTAGAAATTATTCTCCTAATTGTTAATTTTATCTAACAATTTATTTCTTGTTTGCTACAACAAATACTAAATAAATCACAGTGCAATCTACACAAATAAAATTGCAGAAGAATAAAAATTGGAAGAAATGTTAGCACACGCACACATAAAAATAACACACTTATTTTTAGACAAAAGTCCCCAGAAAACCGAACTTGGGGAGGTCAGTGCAACAGATGAGGGTTCTAATATTATGCAGCAGTGAAAATTTTGAGTACAATCTGGATGCCTGAAACTATCAATCCACAACAAGAAAATCTAGGCAAAATACTAAAGGGAATTTCCTTTCTCCCACAGGCAATCTCTAGCACAACTTGCCTGCAGAAAACTAGTCGTCCAAACCCTAGTGTGAGCCCTTCTGCGTTATCTCTGCATTATCTTGTTGGCTCTCTCTCCTTACACGTGTGGCTCGAAAATGCCTCTAATGAAGTCTTTCTGCCTCCAACTACTGAGGAAATCACTCTCCGGCCTTTAGAGCCTCTGCTTGGCCTCTAGGACTAAGAATGATTTTTCTCACCAACAAATCGATCTACCTTGTTAAAGCTACTGCGCAAAGCCTCTACACTAGCACTCTATAATAACTCGGCCCTCTTGCTACTACCTCTCCGGATCTGGAAATCTTTCCTCTAGACTCACTGTCCCTGCCACTCTCACACTGCTTCGATCTCTAGCTCTCTCTTTGGCAACTGATTGCTACTACTCTGGAAATCAATCTGCCAAGAAATCGAACTGCTCGAGTGTCTTCTCCATCACCACATCGACCTCCTCTTATAATCCTCTAGTGGAGCACCAACGACCAAGATTAAAATTTAATCAATGGCTAGGATCATCTCTGGATTGATCTGTGTGAGTTTCTAGACGATTCTCGCCTTGACTTAATTAATACTCATTAATTAACCATATTTCGTAAGTTTAGACTTAGGAAATATTTAAAAATTGGTTAATAATCTAATTAAGTCATTTCTAGGTGTAATTTCCATAAACGATTTCTAGGTTTTGGAGATCTCATGCAATCTAGCCTCTCCACAGAATTTTGAGGCTAGAACACATCTGATGCTACAAAAACTAGCACTTGTACTATGGAGTCAAAGGAAAAACAAAGGTCTAGGTGGACATGGAGAAAATTAATGGGGCATCCTTTTTCAATGAATCCTACTGGATCAAACCAATTCAACCTCCTTATCATTACTAGGAAGGTGAAACCTCTAAGGCAAGGAACCTTGCATACAATTTAATCCTTGTTGTTTCAAGGCCAAGTAAAGCCAAATAACAAATCGAGTACTCTATCCAGGAAAAAAATTGTAAGTGGCAAAGTTTAATTATCAAAATAATTGAGCCTAACTCAAACACTATGAACTTCTAGGGATTGAATCATATTGTTAGCTCACATATCATTTATAAACATAAATAAAATAATAATAAAATAAATAATTAAGAATCAAAGGGTGCATGTCCCAGGGGGCAACTCAATTGGTTAATTCAAAATTTGTGAAATTCGAAACAAGGAATACCTAGGTTCAAATCCCCCTAAAATGACCCGGTTTACGGCAAGGACAAGTCGTAAACCCCCAGAGGTTTACTAGTAGTTACATGTCAAGCAAGCTACTGGGTTCCTTTAGAATAAAAAAAAAAAAAAAAAACAACAAAGGGTGCATACCCCTCCACTTGCAACCAGTCAAAGTTATATGTATATTGTGTCAAGTGACATTGTAACCATCTCATTTTCATTTATCCGTAATAATTATTCAATTCAATATACCAACAAAAGTTGATTGTAACATTGGTATTAGAGCCAACGACGTGTGTTGCACTGTACAAAGCCTATAGAACCACCACTGCTTTTGTCACTACTTATAGTCCACCATACAGCCACCACTAATGGTCATCCCCACATCCATACGAAAATCCATACAACTATCGCATGTTCATAAGATTGTCCATAAACATTTCGTACATTGTCGCCGACTAATCATGCTAACACACTACAATACATCACCACCCACTGCTCCTACTAGCACACTATCGTATACTGCCACTATCGACAATGTCGTTGTTCCCTCACAGTGTCCCATTGTTGCCACAATACAATCCATTGTCCTGTCGCATTATCCCCCTGTCTCGTCGCACTATCCCCCCCACATATTAATCAACAAAGGCACACCAAATATTGTATGGTCATGATTGTACGGGGCATGTCATCTTTTATTAATTAATTAATTATTTTACAATCACCTCAATAAATAATTATATATTGGGTCACTTATAAAGTTACTTTATAAAATAAATAATTAATTACTAATTAAAAAAAAGTCTTAATATAAAAAAATGAATAAACTAATAGAAAAAGAAGACATAATTGTTAATCTAATAGTGGAATCTGAGAGTTGATGAAAAACCACATTAGGAATGAGAAATCATGACAAAGAATTGACCAACTAACTAAGAGGGTGGATACATTATTTGCAAAATCCTTAGTCTACCAAAAACCAACAAGTTCACAAAATACAAATGAGCAAGGACATCAAAAAGCACCTGCAGTAATTTTTATAAGTATCACACCAGAATTCTGGATAGAGATTATCAAAAGAATAAAAAGGACTTACCGAAGTATTATGGTAAGGACCATAGAGGATTAGTCCACTGGGTCAACAAAATGGAAGGAAATTTTTAATCAAACCCCTTATCGGGTGAAAGGGAAAGAATAATGACAGCTTCCAACAACTTAGAAGGGGAAGCTTACAATTGGTTTCTATGGTGGACTAGAAAATGTGAAGCTCGTCATTTTCCTTAGCAAAGTTTCACAAATAACTTATTGAAAAGGATTCATGACGAGGAAGATGATGACCTATACAACAAATTTGTACATTTTAAACAAAAATGAAATGTAAATGATTATATGCATGAGTGGGAAGCTCTAGCAACAACAAAAATGGATTACAGATGAATAATTGCTAAAAATGTACATGTGTGGGTTGAAGGAATATATCAATGGTGAAATTAACCTATGAAATCCTAAAACTATTGAGGATGCTAAACATACATGGAAACTAATTGGACAAAAGAACAAGTTCAACAAGCTATCATTCACAGGTCGAGAAACATCAAACAAATACTCAAATGAAAGATCGAAAAAATACTCTACAAATAGGTCTAACAAACATGTACCTCCTTTAAAAGAAGAAGAAAATCAACACCAACACTCAAATAAGAAATGGGTAGACAAATATAAATATTACGAAGACAAGTCGTCACCAGGGGACAGATACCCCAAAAAAAAACTATATATATATATATATATATATAGAGAATATATATATATATATATTATATATATATATATATTATATATATGTGAAGCAAAGGATTCAAATAAATTTAGTAGTGACACAGATGAAGGATGATACGAAGAAAACAATGTTTCAAATATGAATCTGAGGAGACCATGCCCAAGATATCCCTTGTGACAATCACATGAATAGCACAATAGCAAATATTAAAACAAAGAGGGCACTTATCAAAATAAAATGTCAATATCCTTATAGACATAAGGAGCACCCATAATTTCATAGACATTTATGTTGCAAAAAAGCTAAATCTATTTGTATATCTAGTTGTGGATATAAAAGTGATAGAAGCAAATGGCAAAAGAATCAATGGAGTCAAGAAACGTCAAAAAGCCAAGCTACAAATAGAAGATTAGGAGTTAGAATCTAGTTTCTACACAATGCTTTTGGGAGGGGAGAGATTGTATTGAGAATTCAATGGCTACAAACATCAAGGACCTATTCTGCAAATCACTAGAAAAATTTTATTAAATTCAAAATGAAGAGGAATAAAACATAAATTGTTTGGATTCCAGCCACAACCGACTCAAATTATATCTTCGCAACAAATGGAGAAACTAATTCAAAAGGGGGTACCGGTTTACATTGCACAATGCCATCAAATGGAGATATTAGCACCAAAAACAGTCCACCCTCCAAAGTCCAAACACCCAAAAGTTAAAGCCCTAATCCAAAAATATAACAAGATATTCTGAAACCTAACCATGAAGTTGCCACCAGAAAGAAAAATACAATTGAGGTTAAACAAGACTCACAATTGGTTAATATCAAATTGTATCTATATCCTCGCCACCATAAAAGAAAGATATAAAGATTAATTCAAGACCTATTAAGGTGTGGGGTTATTACAACAAGCAGGATCCATATGCAGCACTAGTAGTGTTAATTCATAAGAAAAATGAATCTTTTAGACTATGCATAGACTATTTAGGCCTACACAAAATAACTATAAAAAACAAGTTTTCTATTCGATATACAGATGAGATGTTAAATGAACTCAATGGAGAAAAATATTTTTCAAAATTAGATCTAAGGTAAAACTACTATCAAACCCAAGCAAGGCCAAAAGATGTGACAAAGATTGCTTTCCAAACTCATGAAAATCACAATGAAATCCTGGTGATGTCGTTCAGGTTAACCAATGCCCCCGCCACCTTTCAAGCAACTATGAATGAACTTTTTAAACTGCACCTAAGGAAGTTCATACTAGTCTTTATTGATTATACTACTTCTACATTAGGACATGGAAAGAACATCTTAAACAATTGGAGCAAGTACTTTTGCTCCTAAGAGAAAATCAATTCTATGCAAAAAATCAAAATGTACTTCTGGTAATGAAGAAGTAGAATACCTTGGGCACATCATACCCAAGGAAGACGTTAAGGCGGATCCTAATAAAATCAATGGAATCATGGAGTGGCCAAAACCGAATAACATATCAAAACTAAGAGGATTCCTAGGACTATCAGGTTATTACAAAAGGTCCATTAAGAACCATGCTCATTTGACAACCCCACTATCAAACTTATTGAAGAAAAATCCCTTGCAATGGAATAACAAGGTGAAAGAATGTTTTGAGGTATTGAAAAGGTTATGTCATCCACACCTATGCTAGCAAAACCAGATTGACAAAATCCTTTGTCGCAAAATGTGATGCTTCAGGTTTTCAAATAGGCACAATGCTAATGCAAAATGACCACTCAATAGTTGTTGACAGTGGAAAGCTCAACAAAAAGGAAGGCTTAAAATCTACATGATAAAGAGATGCTCACCATTATTTGTGCATTAACCAAGTGGCGACAATACCTACTAGGAAGTAAATTCTCAATACATACAAACCACAACAGAGTTAATCGAAAAACAAAACCCAATCGAACAACAAAACTCAATCGAAAAACATTCCACCTTTGATATGGAAGTATTACACAAAAAACGGGAGGACAATGTAGTTGTTGATTCACTATCACGAAAGGATGATAACATAACAACATATACAGCAATAGCGGTGATTCTCGATTGGTTAAACGAAATTTGAGTTAGATAGGCCAAGGACCTTGAATCTTATTTCAAATCAACAATTTGGACCAAAACCCAAAATTTGAATAGAGAAATGGCAATTTGAGATATAAGAGAATAATTTATCTAATTCCAGCTTCAAAGTTTAAAATGAAAATCTTAAGAGTCACATAGTTCCCCAATAGCAAGACGTAGGATTTTTCAAAAGTTACTATAATGCACAACAATCATTTTATTAGAAGGGAATGAGTAAAGATATTCAAAAATTTGTTGTTAAATGTCATATATGTCAAAGAAATAAAAACTATGTTGCATTGGGATGCATCCCCCACAAAAAACCTCATGTTAAAAATGTTTCGATGTTTGAGGACTTTTAAATATAATATCTGGCATGCTTAAATATAATATCTGGTTAATGTGCACGTTTACATGGTTGTATCTTTCGAAGTTTATTTCTTAAATTGCCAGATCATCGTTAAAAACATCGTGAGTTTACTGGATATCTTGCATTGTTATGATTACTGTGTGGGGTTTACATTTCTGCAGCATATAGTAAGTAATCATTTAAACGCCAAACCCATAAGGCATTGATCCGTTAAATTAAACAAAATCCATTTAGTGCTTTTCTCTTTCGTGTCTCCCAAACCAACTGGTTCACAGTTGGTCGTCCATCTCCTTTCAGGGTCTACCCCCCTTAGCCGTGGGAGACAGGCTTAAACGGAGAGATCGGGGATCAGAGTGACAGCCCCCGGTCTGAGCGTTGTCGTGTCAATCTGTGCGACAACACCTCCTATCTCTCATGGCTATCTTTGCTCAACTATGGAACCAAATGCTCTTAAAAGAATGGAATGCCTGTTCCTCCTAGTGGCCTAGTTATAACACAACCTGATAGCCTACTAATGGTTAAGTTTGACTACATCAACTCTTAACTAGAGTTACAATATAAACTCTTCTAGAGTCTTTTACATCAAAAACACATGGCTACCCCCTTTTCCATGAATAATGGGGGTTAACGCAGCATCCTCCCGAATTATAAGTGTGAAAACAGGAAGGTCAACTACTAAGTGGCATAACTTTTGCATACGGAGTCTGATTGATGCGCTTCTTGCCCCATTGGAAACATGAAGAATATGAAAAGGTGTTACAGCATCAAAATTTTACCCTCAAAAAATGTCGTTTGATGCCTCAAAATGCTTCTGGAAGGTTTCAAATCTCGTTTCACCAAACTGGGTGCCACCAGTAAAAACAGTGCCATGAGCTAATTCCTCCACATTTTTCACTCTGAATGCATCGAGATGGGTGACAAACAACATAATGACCCAATCCGGACGAAGAGCACTCCATCAAGAGGCTATATCCATGTCATAATAAAGTAATATTAAAGCATAAAAACTATGGTTGAAGCATGAAAGTTGATAGCTTGTAGATTTAATTGTTAAAAATACACAAGGTATTTTAATAATAATTTATTAATATATATAAGTGTATAAGATGATATAAGATGGTTTGAATGTTACAATGAAGCCCTACTTTTATACCTCAGCAGGTGACCTTTCGTGAATGGGAATGTCTTTTAGACATGCCTTTTCACCTAACTTAATGACTATTTAACCTAATTAATATTTAATTATTTAATATTTACATTAATTTTATTTATGTCATTTGTTATGAATTATATTCATAACATAGTCGCTTCCTTCGAAAGCTTGTCCTCAAAGCTATATTGTTGGCTATTGTCTTTGTTGTTGTCGTCTTGGCATATGGAAGGTGGAAGGTCTCCATCACTGGTGGCTTGCTAGTAACCCTATTTTGAGTCCAAGGTTGTCTTCCCCCTTCTTTTTTCCTTTTTTTTTTATTTAAGAATTTTTTAATTTTTTTAAATAATTATATATATAGGTAAAGTTGTGTTTCACCAGGTCAAAAAGTTGAGCAAGAGGGCTCAAAACCAGATTTATTTATTTATTTATTTACTTATTTATTTTCTGCCCTTTGAGTGCTGACGGAGTCGTAGCAGGGAGGGCAAACACAACATTTTACGTGAGGACAAACTGCAGTGGCGTATTATGCAGCGGTAGCAGTGAACTAGTGATGACGTCAATGGCTTTAGCGACAGGCAACAACGATTTTTTTTGGCGTAGGCCCGACTTGTGGCAAAGATCTTTGACGACGAACAGGGATCGCAGGTCAGCTTGGTCGTTGGGTATCCGTGCAGCGACAAGGGGGACAGGTTGGCCAACAGGAAAAACATCATTGTCTGGGGAAAGAAAACTTACAATGGACTCAATAACGCCTCTCCTTTCGGATCTTGAAAACACCTTAATTTCTTCGCAATCCAGAGACTTGTCATGAAAATTGCTACTGTAATAACCGGCCCTCAAAATGTCAACGATCCAGTGATCTACATAAAACAATAGCGTTCAACCAATGAATTTCTCCAGCATTCCCCGCTTGCGAATACAGGCGATTATCTGTCCAAAATAATCAAACGGCAACGTCAACAAACCATTTATCCACTAGTCCTCACAGCTTTCGACAAAAATCTCTTCGTTTAGCTGATATTTTGTTTCAAAAAGGCCCATCAGTACCCTCATAGAAATAGCCTCAACGCAGTTGTTTACAATAAGCATTTCTTTAGCCAGTGGATGAAGATTTTTACAGTTTCATAGCACTTCAATCGCGATTATCTATCCAAAATAATCAAACGGCAACGTCAACAAACCATTTATCCACTAGTCCTCACAGCTTTCGACAAAAATCTCTTCGTTTAGCTGATATTTTGTCTCATACCACTGAAGCATAAAAACTATGGTTGAAGTATGAACACTGATAATTTGTAGATTTAATTGTTAAAAATACACGAGAGGTATTTTAATAATAATTTATTGATATATATAATTGTATAAGATGATATAAGATGGTTTGAATGTTACAATGAAGCCCTGCTTTTATACCTCAATAGGGGACCTTTCGTGAATGAGCATGTCTTTTAGACATGCCTTTTCACCTAACTTAATGACTATTTAACCTAATTAATATTTAAATATTTAATATTTACATTAATTTTATTTATGTCATTTGTTATGAATTATATTCATAACAAATATATAATCGAAAACCTCCAAATGGACTAAGGCACTCACACCGGGAACTCGTACTGCCATATGTCACATCGAAATAAAGACTAAAATTCCTGTAACTATGTGAACAACGGTAAAGATGCCAAGCAGTCTCCGCAAAAGTCGGCCAAACAAAGGCGTTGATCAATAAAAATAAGGCCCAAGATAATAGGGCACTCCACCTAGGCATCATGTCCCACCGTCATATTATCTATCATGTCACACCATTTAATCTAGCACAACATAAGAAAAGGGAATCATGTGGTACATCCCATCAATGACAAACCAATAATATAACGCCAACATGCACAATCACTAGGATGCTCCAAGAACAATATGATGCCATGTCACTACCTCACATCACCATTATCGAACCCCTTAAAGGGCTAAAACCATCATACTTGAACAAAGGTGTAGCCCTCTCTAGACATGATGAACAAGTATACCAAGACAACACCATGGTGAGGTCGCATCATTTATAATCATCAAATATCTACCAAGAGAGTGATCCACAATCAATGGTATGCAACATGTTATACACTCATATATGACAAATGACATGAAAATCCACCGAAAAAAAAGTGAGGTACTTCCAGTTCCACCAATACACACACCCAAAATAAAAGCAGCATCTCCAAACATTGGGTGAAAACCAAAACTTCATGAATGAAAAAAAACTCCATGAAGATGTGTAACCCAACTCCATCTAATGCTCCTTATATGTCCTACATGTGATGAAAATCACAAGTTTACCTCTCATCCACTATGAGGGGTAACATGACCCTTGTCGGTTCATTAAACAAATATTCATTATTTATTAGTAGTAGTAGTAGTAGTATATACCATATACCATATATATCATTAACATCATTTGTTATCAGTAATTTATTATATTTCTTACATTTCTTCTCTTCGTTTATACTCAAAAATGAAGCTTACTCAAAGAACGGGCAACCTCTAGTAGCATGTTTGTTTTCAATTATATCTGTGTATTACTTTTCTGACCCTAGCACCTTGTTAATTACTTCCTAGCAGATTAGATCTACTAAATAAAAAAAACAGCTAGAATTTTAACAATTATAATCAGTGGAAGTATATTAAATAGCAATATCACAAGCACACGCACACAAAATTTCTTCCCTTCAAATCAATTCTTCATCCAAATAACTTTGAAACTTAAAAAGGCTCTTTTCCTTGGATAATGGCCCACTAAGGAAAATATATACAACAGAACCTGGAACTGATCTAGCTTATCAAGCCTTAGATCTGTGCTTTGATCTGCTTGGCTGATCTGAATCTCCCTTCTTGTTCCTTGCACATTCCTCAAACCTAGCACATTTGAATGAAAATCCTCCACCCACTCACTGAGAAATCAATCTCACTATATCTTCTACTCAAGGCATGTTGTGTGTCTTCTCCCTTAGCCTAGCCTTCCTTTATAAGTTTCAGTTATTGACTGAATCCACAACTCTAATCTCCAAAGTGATTGACACTTGAGATCGATGGCTGAGATTCATCAAATTCACTAATGCAAATAACCTTTGCATTTCATTAGATTAAAGTTTTAAACTCACTTTATCAGTATCTTATAAGAAAAAATTACTTTAATCACTAAAGCAATTGCTAAGGTTAAGGATCTATTAGGCAACTTCTGCATGCCTAGACATGCAAAAGGACTTGCCCAAGCTTCAAACATCAACAGTGTGCCAATATATTTTCTAATAGAATGTAATTGAGAGGATATGTTTATCCAAGATACCACACAAACAAAACGAAAATTAGCTACTGCTATAAAACACTTGAATCAAAGACCATTGCCTAAGATAATGCTTAAACATTTACAGTTATTGAACTAACCTTTGATATATGTACACCAAGGTTGCGGTGAACCCCTGAACATTCGATGCAAAGTAACACACCAAGGTTCAGTGAGGCCCAGTCTGGTTCAGGTGAACCACAATCTGCACAAACATTATTTCCGGGAACCTTTCTAAAAAGCTCAAGGGGGCTCTCCAGCTTGCCATGTGTCCTGAAACCCTGCAAACCTCTGCCCGAATGGTCACGATGTCCTATAAGATTACAATTCTGTAATGCATTGTCTTCAGGTATTGTGTGATCAAAATCAGAAGAGCTGCCCAATGAGCTGCTCTCACTGGCTGTGCGTTGATGTCCACTGCTCATTGGACTACAAGGCAGCTTCTGACCAAGAATGCAATTGTGTGTCAGAAATGCATAAAAAACACTTTCAAGCACTGAGCAAACAATGTAATTATGAATTTAAAAATTACACTGTTTGGAAGTAACCCATTGATTTCATAGAACAATCTTTACCTGCTCTGGCATTTGAGAACACAGAAGTGAAGCAATTACTCCTGTTATTTTCTCAATCCAATCCATACGATCTATTGCACTCTCTGCCTGTGTAGAATATATAGAAACCAAACACACAAACCTCAGTGTATCAACATCCAACTGATTGGCAATGGATGCATACAGGACTAAATTTTGTCAGAGAAAAAGCCAAGCGGAGGTTAAGTGGCAAATAAGTGGCCTTTGCCATGCTCCTATTACCAATAGTGGAAACTTGAAAGTGAATCTACTACTAGTCTGTGTCACTTCAATGCTGAGACTTTCCAGAAAATAAATTTAAGAATGTACCTGCAAAGTATAGTGTTTTGATGGTGAAATTATTCTGAAACAAAACCGCAAATCTGTCTGTTCTGCATCCACCTTAATAGTTGATGTAAGCAGATTAACAGCATGATATGGAACGGACTTCTCATCTTGCGATGTCCCATGGTGGTGAGATGATGTCCCATGGTGGTGAGATGAAAGCAAACGACCAAATAAGCCAGATACATGATCAGTTGCATGATGTCCCCTTTGAGCAGAGTGCTGACTTGTGGTTCCCTGAAAAACACATTGAATGATCAACTTGACCAATAAATATGCAATCAAACTTAACCAATTTCCCTAAAAAGAAAAATAAAATATAAAGATATTGTCAAGATATGAGCTAAGCTATTTTAGTACAAGAAATGCTGAAGATTGTCAAATATGTGAGAATGTTTCCATTGTCCTTACAAGTATGGATGGAGTTACAACAACAGTGAACTATAAGATTGCTCACCATTGGTTTTCCCCATTGTTTACGGTAATAGTACAAAAGTCCACGGCTATCAAGAACAAAGAATCTCCTCTTCCAATCACCTCTCAAATTTGAGGAACGCTTTGATAGATAACCTTGCCTGATTGTCTGGACCTAAACATCACAAGATTATAATATATAAAAACTCTAAAAGCTACAAAAACTTGAATCTCAAAATAAATTCACTAAGATAAATCTGAAGTTAATGTGGCCATACAGTCTCCTCAAAATTACTGGTAACAACCCTCAACATGTATCCTTTAGAAAATTAATTTTTACAACATTTGTAAAAGGAGTTCATTTGAGATATGTGAAAAGAATCATGAAGTCTAGAAACTTAAAACTTACACAATATTTTCATGTTACTAGATTTACCTTTCCTTTTACAGTTGACTGCATGGCTGCTTCAATCATTTTATGTGAACTCCTTCCAACAGCCTGGATCCCATCCCCAGTTGGTGAATTTTGTGCACCGCTAAAAGACCACCGACTTTCCCGATCTATCTGCCTTTTAAATTCCTGCATCCTCTCTGCAAGTGCTGCTTGCTCATAGTTTGTCCTTTCTCTCGACTGTTGTGCATATGTTAATACCTGGTAAAATAGTCATGTAAAACGTTCAGATATTCTGACTGCCATTATATATAGACATAATTCAAAAACAAAATACAGGAACTAAACATACTTAAAAATTAACGGATCCAATGTTTTCTTAGGCCAAAGGAAAAACATTAGAGAACAAGGTGAAAAGAGGACAGAGATATCAAGCAAATCATGAAAACAACAGTGAAAGGAAGGGATGAAGATTCCACTAGGGAAAACATCAATACTCACGTGAAAGGCAATAGAATGAAGAAGGAATGGAGGTGAATATACAATTCCAAAGGAAAATGTGACAAGCAATGGATGTTCAAGGTTCAGGCATCATACTCACCAACCGTAATTACCAAAATCAGAAAATTCTAAAATTCGTTTGACGCGAAATTTTCCCAAGAAAGCTTTTTGAAGTAGCAGAAAAAATATCTCAATTTCTGCAAGCATATTAGGCAAAAGTAGAATAAAATAGCTCCCAAACGCGATCAACGACCATTGCTTCTTCTACAAAAGAACACAGGGCGTTTATCATTCAATTTTTTTGTGTTTTTCTATTTTTTGTATCCTGTTCAGTCAAGGGCTGTATGGATAACTATTGACAGGAGGGTGGACATCCATTGACCTAGCATTGACCTCAGTGACTCACCAGGCATGGCTTTAGAAAGTGTATCCATTTTTAATATGACAGTGTCAAGTTTGAGAATTTCACCTACAATTTGATTTGGAGATAAATCTCAGTACCAAGGCTGCCTAGAGAATACAAACCTGCTGGCAATGAAATGTTATGAATCCATAAAAAATGCCTTCACAGACGAATGCCTTAGAACACACACACACATACATAACATACATCCACAAACACATATTCTGATGGTTTTCTAAGCATTGACCTTTAATAGTCTGGATCGAAATCTCAAAAAATGAATATGAGAATTTATCATGTACTCTTGTTTGTTACAAGTTCCAATGAAAGCTACGAGTTCAGATTATAAATAATACTAAGAACAATATGTAACACTAACCTGGTGAATGTATGGTTCCATCTGGTGCAGCAACTCATAACCCTAATGATATGCCACGGTCCATGGACAATTAGCTGCCTCCTAAAACAACACTCTATACACAGGACATGACATTCTCCTAGTGGAAATCTGAACTGTGCAAAAATCGAAAATTCAAATAAATAAATTTCTTCGAACATAATAAGTAGAACATACCTGCTTAAAATAACGGAGATGGGCATCCATTGTTCCACTTACAGCTTCCAAGAATTCAAACCTTTTCTTGGACTCGATACTTGAAAGTGCACTCACCTGAGTCATATATGAGAACTAAAATTACGAAACCTAAATCAAAACAAAAAATTCTCTCCACAATAAGAATTGCAGTTAAGTACACCAATGAAATTTTTGAGAAAATGCTGTGTTTCCTTATTTGTTAAAGTTTACAAGGTAAGTGAGTAAATCCATACATACTAGATTGAAGCGAGCTTGCTCAAATGTTGACCGAGCATTGCGTAGTTCCTGTAGTGAAGAACAAAAAAAATTAGGCCTTCCCCTTTTCCCTATCTCATACTCACAAGCAAGCACACAGAGAGAAAATTGAGAGATATATAAGAAACCCATCACACGTATCCTCATAAAAAAAGAACACATACTCCAAACACATAGAGAATCTTCAGAGCACATCCAGTTTTGACAAAAATAGAACGATTAAAAAGTATAGAAACAATGAGATCTAGTAGGATGTAGTTGTCAAAACTATGATGAAAACAAGACATATTCGTAAGGGAAGTCGTCCAGTTCCAATTGTGGAAGAAAGCCAATGTTCCACCTAGTTTCCAAGAGGAAGGGGGGGCATGGGAGTGGGACGACACACATGGAGGATGTGCAGAAGCACAACCAAAATGTTGGGAGAATTCAGGGGGTACAGCGGGACATCAATTACCTAGCATAGGGATCCCATTATTTAAAAATATATAAGCAATAATATTAAATTATTATTATTATTCTTATTATCATCCAATTTTAAGGTCACGACCAAGTCAGACACCACATTAGTGTATGAGATCCCCTTGTTTGTTGGACAAAGGGCACACCTCCGTGCAGTTATTTGACTGCTACGTCTACAAAGGCATACATACTCTACACCCTTTGGTTTTGAACCTGTGACCTCTTAGGAGGAAACACATGCGCTTAACCATTAGGCCCACTCAAGCTGTAAATACTAAATAATAAACAATTCGACCCAACAATAACAATTTGACCCATGCAAATTCATCATTGTGCAATGTAAATTCTAAATAATAAACAATAAAATAGTATTAAATTTGAATTTCATTTGATATAAACATGATTTGGATTAAGATTCAGTAATGAATACATTGACCCATAAACCATAACTGAGAAAAAAAAAATAGTTAAATATTTTACACTGATTTAAATTAATCATCTTATAATCCAATAGTATTAAGAAAAATACTAGAACTAGATACTGAAGTCTGCAACAGTAAATTGAAATTACTCAAACTCAAAAATAGTAGAGTGACAAGTCAACGACTTAGCCAGAGGTCATCAATATCTAGAGTCAAAACTCCTCTGGAACTACTACGGCAAGTACTGGTATATTTTGCTATTGGAAGGAAAGAGTTGGTGCGGAACAGGAAAGCACGTTTGCTCAAAAGTTAAAACTGAAAATTACCAAAGGACAATGAACATTGAAAATAAAATGAAAATTCCTCCCTAGCTGACAAAGAGTATTGAAATTTGGGTAGTTATGGGACAAATTTCCTGAAGACCCCAAATGAAAACCCTCATGACCCAAAAGAAGAACTCAAATTGGACAAACGAAATATTGCTTTTGTCACTCTTATTATTTAATATGGTATAATTTGGGCAAGTAATTACTAAAGAAAAATATATAATATGAGCAAATATGAATTTGTGATTTTCCCTCAAAATAGTTAAAGTTGGCTTCACTTTTTGAGGATCTATTTCTCCCATTTAATCCCTATATAAGAAGGTCAGTGTATGTGAAAATTCCTAGTCGAAGGAACCGCTACTGCAGCAAATCTGAATCTAATTCACCTACTTGATTTTAATATTCATTCATCAAGTTATTCTCTGAATACTGATGCAAATTACTTCTACGGCCTACACTACTTAAAATTTGATTACATGTAACAAGAGACTGAGCAAAGAACAAGATACATAGGACATAGTTATTTTGGGCAAAATAGTCCCCGGAAAAACCCAATACGGGAAAACCAGTGCAGCAGCTCTGAGGGTTTGTTATTATGCAGGAGAAAATTCTGAGTACAAATCTAGGATGTTCAACTATCAATCCTTTACAGAAAAAATATTGGACAAAAGATTGGTGAAATGATCTCACCCTGTCATTGGAGAATCAGTGACTGGTCCTTCAACTCTAGAGACTCTGCGTCACCCTCTGCGTGGTGGCCTCTATGTCAACTGCGTCACCCCTCCCGAGTATTACGCTGCCTCTCTGCTCTGGATCTTTTGTTGGCTGAGAAATCGACTTTCCTGCCTCCCGGACTCACACCCTGGCTCCTGGCATCTGAACTTCGATTCCCTCAGCACAAACTCGACTTCCCCTCACTGACTACGCTGCCTTTGCATAGACTAGCATCAGCCCTCTTCTGGACGTCTTTCTATCCTCTCTCTGCCTTGTACTCTCTGGACATTCCTTTTCCCGAATTCTCACTGCCCCTCTACTACAAGATCTCCTCAATCGATTTTCCTCCTGAAAACTTCTCACCTCAGAAAATCGATTTTTCTCAATCTTTGTGTGTTTCTAAATGAACCCCAAGCCTCCTTATACTTTTCTCGTTGAGACTTCAACAGTCGAGATTAGGTCTCTAATCAACGGCTAAGATTAAAACATGACTTGATCCACCTTCTAGATCATTCTCACCCATATTTTGATTAATACCCATTAAAAATAAGACTTAGGAACCCCATTAAAAATATTAATTATTTTAATAAAATATTATCCAGGTGGAATTTCACCAAATGGTTTCTGGGTTCTTTAGAACTCATGTGCCTTAGCCTCTCCACGAATTTTCATGGCTAGAGCACATCTAATGCTACCAAAAACTAACAATGTATAGTTCATTTGATAATGCCCATCAATACTCATGATCTGAGATCTCGACGGTAATGAAGATTCCATTCCCGCACAAAAGGATGATTTATCACTGCAATTTGTCCTTGGAACTTTTGTGATATCATTTGCGACTCATCTATGATTTGCCTCATTTTCAGTGGATCATGTCTATTTTACAATAGCTTGCATATGGATCACATACATTATTTGAGGCTGACATTCAACATCAAAGGTTTGCATATTTATCTCTGTGGGTCACACTAGTATTTACATTTCTGAGGTTCGATATATATTTTCCTATGGCTCTCTACATTCCACTAAGGCTTGCATATGTTCTATGGTTCGTATATATTTTACTATGGCTCTGATCATAAATGTGGGGACTTGCATTAGATGTGGCTCTCTCTCTCTCTCTCTCTCTCTCTATATATATATATATATATTGTTTTTCTACATGTTATGGCTCTCATATCACCGTGACTCGCTGCTCTTCATGGCTCGCTATCTCAGTGGCCCAATCACCATGGTTCGTTATCCTTCATATCATTGTGGTTCGTTGTTACAATGCCCAAGTATATTCTTTGTACTTTGTATTTACAATGGAACACAAGGCTCGCATTATAATTATAGGGGCACTCGCTACTTTTTGCCTTATATTCTATGTAACAATGGTTCAATATATGTATTTTGTTGTTCGTATGTCTTTCTCTGAGGCTCTTAACCTATGTGATGATGCATGACAATGTTCTCAGAACAGCATAGCTGTGACTCTAGTTTTATGACAGTAATTTGTGACCTCACAACGGTGATGTTTAACCAGTAGTGATGAATGATCGTAATAGTAAGATATGATGTATGAAAGTAGCATAGATATCAGTGATCTATACAATCGTGAGACAGTGATCTATACAACCATTATACAGTTGATATATTCAATGGAGGAAACGACCCTAATAGATCTAACCAGTTAGGGTTTTGCTAATGTGTCTTAATCAGTGACATATGGATAGTAACTCTTCTGATACATTGTGACAATGACCCTTGTTTTATATGATGGCAGTGACCATGCTCTTATATGATGATAGTAACCATGTTTATGATGGCAATAACCATTGATGACAGTATATCCTTGATAACATTTGATGACATTTGATAGTAATGATTCGTGACAATGATGATGTTCCTTGACAATGATGACCTCTAATAGTGACGACACTTATTCCTATGACATGGATGTTACTCCTTGTGACAGTGATATGATAACAGCTCTCGAGATCAGATCGTTTAGTTCAGAAACGTAGTTGTGAACTGACTTGGGTTGGCCCTAGGAGGCGTCTTGTGATTGATGTATCTCATTTTTATTATACCTTGTATCTCAGCTAAACATTTGATGAATATCTAATAGAAGAAGAATTTCGTTGGGTTTTCCATGGTCTCTGACCCAGATCCTGGTGTCTCTATTGTGTATGCTTTTCTTCTATTGTCTTATTATTTTGATGCATTATTGATGTTTATTGTTCTCTCTACATCATTGATAATGATGATATGATGTTATGGGCTGAATGTAATGTGAAAATGTTGAAAAAAAAAATTATAAATGCAATTATCTATAACAGAGAACAATCTAGCCTAAAAATTAACATGTTCTATCATTTGTTAGAGAACCTCACCTCTTGTGCACATGTGCTAGTTGGTATAAGTGTGGAGTGCACTTATTCTTTGACTAGTCATCTCACTTAATAGAGTTAGTTAGCACACTTCTAAGAGCGCACACTTAGTTATCTGTCTCTTCTTAACCACATGTGTGACCTTTGTTGGCAGTTAGAGCATTCTATGGAGGGTGCACCTATTCCTAGATGTTTTACTTATGGTGGTATCGGCCATGGTTCGGAGGGTCCCACCTTCTAAAGGAGTTGCTTTCTACTAGCCCATACTTTTTATTGTACTTCTCTCTACCTTGTTGGAGAGTTACATTTATAGGCTAGAAAGTTAAAGATCTAATATTTTCTTATTCATGATGTTGTTTGGCTATATTCCTTTATAAAGAACCCCTCCTTCACTTTTAAACTATTGGATAATAAAAGAAAAAAACTTATCTCAATTTTGCTCAAGTTGTGTTTATTTTGGTATTGTCTTGAAAATGTTTATTGTCGAGGGCAACTAAGAGCATTTATTTTGCAATCGATTACTTGGGATTAATGTGGTGAACCCTTCTGAGAAAAATACTCTCCCATTTGTTCAGCTTGCTAGCCAACATTCCTATAATGATCCATGGATAGCTAGCCTTGAAAGCCTGTCATCTGTCAATGCTTTGTTTCATCTAGCCTACTTGTCAACAGAAGGTGGGTCATCTATTATAAGTCACATTAAACGTTATTGCAATCTAGCATGGATCACAAGTTGAATTGGATGATAGACTGCTTTTGGTTGTATTCCTGTTACCATGCTTCACCTTCGTGTTATACCTTGCCCCTAGTCTAGTGTGCCCTTCCTTGAGGACTCTCTTTCCACTATCCATGAGGGGCACAAATAGGAGGCATTGATTGATGTTGGGTGTCCAAGATGATGGGTGAAGGGCAATAGATACTAAGAAAAGAAAATTTTGGTTCCTTACTTCGTGAAGGTCGACATATGTGTATTTATGAGTTTTGGGTGGGGTTTCGGCTCATGGTTTTGTGGCGCTTGTAATCTAACATCATTTCGCAGATTATACTTGAATTAGGTTGCAAAAAGTTTATATATTGCAATGTTGATAACCTTGCTGAGTTTTTGGCCCAAAAAATCATGATTTTTTCCCAAATTTTTCTGATTTTTGCTGATTTTTGCTGATTTTTGCTGATTTTTGCCGATATTTCCCAATTTTTCTAATTTTGAAAAAAAATGAATATATTTCATTTTTTTTTTTTAATTTGCCATGATTTGCCAAATTTTTCATCAATTTTTTCTAGACCCTAGCCAATTCTTTGGCAATGGCGATGTTTTCAACAGTGGTATATTGTATTGCAAAATAATTTTGTTAACGAGAGAAAGTTGTCGCACTGACTTTCATGGGATTCCCAAGAAAGGTTTTGCAAGGTAAATCTTCATACGTGTCTATATATGCCATTTTTCTTTCTATTTTAAGATTTTATTAGCATTGTCTTGCTTGAATAGGTTTAACAAACTCTTCATTTCATAACAAAGCCAATTATTAGTTTTAGGGCGACACATTTCATGAGCAAGGATATATTGGGTTTGTGATAAGCCTATTCTTGGGTGGGAAAACTGGGCACGTAAATCTTGTGAAGGGAAATGGCAGGGGATACAAAATTTAAACAACAAAAGCTTCAAGTTATGAAACTTTAAGATGAAATACTTTCTTGTGGATAAAAGATCAATGTGTCGTTGTGTCTAGAAACAAACTAATAGGTGTGAAAAAAGAAAAAGACTAGAGAAACATTATTATCCAATTATGCCATTCAAATTCAGTGTTATGGAGTTTGTCAGGAGAAGCCAACACTAGGGAGTTATAGGAGAAGTCGGGCGATTTGTATCAATCAAACTCTTTTGTAAGCAAATTGTATCTTCAAAATAAATTGTAACTCCTAGCTAGAGCATCTTAACGCTTTTAACACTATGGTAAGTCAATTAGACACTATTATATTAAGTGTGTTTCTTTGTTATGTTCTTTGCCATATTCATGGATAACATCATTGTAACCATTGGTAGTACTATTATGTATACTTTAAAGTTTAGTTGCATCCTTGTTTCAAAAAATAGAGGTGAAACTACATTCAAGGTATAACCAAGGATACCTTCTTTAGAAAGAAGGTTCCTAGGAAAAATATAAAAACAGCTCTAGGAAAAAATCAAAGTCTAAAGGGAGAACAAAATCTTCTTGGAAATTTAAAAGGAAACGCTAGAAATGAGATAAAGTTGGGCATTTGAACAAAGATTGTAAATATTAGAATATGGACATAGAGAAGGTATTGTATGATGCCTTTTCCACAAAAATGGAGATCTCCTCACAAGGATTGGTCCACCTATTTCACAAAGATGAAATATTTAAAACCCTCCTTGAAGCTCTTCACATTCCAAGGTTGGTTAGAACCTCGATAACTATGAGTAAGATGAGTAATTCAAGTGTGCAAACCATATTTGAAAAGGAGATGCAAGATGGTTCAAGGAGCAATGGTGTTGGCAAAATCAATTGAGATTGGAACATTGTACATGTTATTGGTAAGTTTTGTTGTTCTTAATATTTGCTGATTTTTGGTAGCCTCGAAAGGTCTTCTACACTAGCTTCATGTCTTAGCATGTAGAAGATATTTGATTGCCTCTTTAGGTGCTTGCTTGGTGGAATAAGTGATTTTATGATTTCTTTCTGAAGGTTAACTTAGGAAGGGTGTAGTAATTAATTTAATTAATTATTGTGGACTGTTATACCAAAGTTCTAAGGATAAATAATTAAATTAATTGACTTAGATATAATCTCAACCGTTCATCTCAAGTGAGGCCTAGAATTTAATCCTAGCCATTGATCACTTAGGAGATTAAGGTTAGGGATTTTGGCTTAATGAAATTGTAAGATGAGCCTAAAGGAGAGGTGAAAATGCATTATGCTAAGGAAGTGATTTTCTCAAAAGCGAGGCTTGATTTGATTGAGAAGAATAAGGAGAAATTGTTGAGAGTATTTCAAGACGAAATTCAAGGAAACCAAGCTCGAAAAAGGAGAGGTCGTGTACCATAGCCAAGAGGGCAAATTTGGAGGAGGTTGAATTATCCAAAAAAGTCGAGTTGCACAAGTGTGCAGGCTATATAACAGGTTTGAAGTGGTCGTGAGCAGAGCAAGGAGTTTAAGCAACTCTAGAGCAAGCCTAGAATTTCCTGAGGCTGATTTTTTGTTAACACGTTGCATTTCAAGAGGTCGATTTCCTTGGGGGCTGAGTTAAATATTCCCATACAGCTAAAAATTTCTCTATGTTTTCTGTATGGGTGTTAAATTGTGCAACTAAGGCCAAATTCCACTTTGGATAGCTCATTTGACGGAGATAAATATTTCATTGAATTCCTCTTTTCGAGATGACCAAAATTGACCTAAGGATCACTAAAATCGGACAAGGAGAAATATGTTTTTGAAGTGAAACCCACACATGTGCAATTTGTCAAGGTCGACTTGGGTTCAAGTTGGACAATTGACCCTCCAACACATAAATAAGAGTGACGCCAAACCTCAATTGGCACCATCACAACTCATCATATCTTCTCTCTCCTCATCTGATTGGGTTGTACAAATTGCAAGCAAAATATTTCTCTCAAACATGCGGCTTTCAGAAGGCAGCTTGATTGGGCATTGACTTTCTATTTCAGCTGAGTTTGACCAGCATTGACTAAGGCTCCTTTGACATGTTTTGACTGTGAGTTTTTGAGGAATAATTCAGTTTGGGCAGGCCGCATTAACTGGTAGAGAAACTAAGGATTTATGGGCACTTTGACCTGTGTTGACCGCAGGCTTGTTTGACCGCAAGGTTGACTTCAGGTTTACCGAATTTGAATGTTGATTTGTTGATTGTTTTGGGCTGCTTTTGACCAGAAAAAGAGGTTGAGTTCCTCTCTCCTTTGACCGATCTGTTTTGGAAGAGTTTGAACAAACTTTGGCTGTTGTTGACTTTCTGGTTAGGGCAAAATTTGATTGCTTGATCATCAAATTGGCAAGTCAATTTTGACTTTGACTTTGTATTATTGTACTCTCTCTCTCTCTGCTAAACATTTGATACTTATAATCAGAAGAATTGATAAAGGGTTTTCCCCATCTTGGGGTTTTCCCTAGCTTGAGCCAAAATCTTATGTTCTCTTGTCATGGCTTGTCTTCTAAATTTATTGTTTATGTTCTTTATGTTCTATCTACAGTAACTAACAATGTGATTACTATTGGAAATTAAGAGGAAATTATCATTGGACTAACAAAAGGACATTAAAGTAATTGTTGAAAGCATAGAACATACCATTGTTATCTAAAATTAACATGGTATCAAACCCAAGTTAGGGACAAGCCCAAGTAAGAGAGAGAAAAGCAATCACTAAGATATTTGTTGGACAAAGAATATCTGACAAGTCTCCATGGCCTCTACATCTTACTTGAAGGCTGAGGACAGGCTCAATGAAAAATATGACTATCATGCATGGAAGATGACTTTGGACCTAACTTTGGAGGAGCCTGAAGTATTGGACTATGTGCAAGGAAAAGTGGTGGAGCCTCCTTCAAATGCATCTGCTACTGCAAGAATGAAGTATAGAAAAGGTGAGGTCAAAGCTAAGAAAATTATTATTGACTCCATTCAAAAGCATTTGGTTGCCTATATTTCTGATTTGGGGAACTTCTAAGGAAATGTATGATAAGTTGTTTGGGATGTTCAAAGTGAACAATGCAAATCAAATCCTCTTTCTCAAAAACAAGTTGAAGGATATCGAGATGAATAAAGGGAAGTCTATCCAATCCTACTTCATGAGAATAACTCAAATCAAGAATGACTTGCTATCAATTGGAGAAGTTATTTCTGACCGAGAGCTCACTCTCGTTGCTCTTAGAGGTCTTCCAAGACCATGGGATGTATTTGTCACGACCATTCTCAACAATGACAGGATACCTGGTTTCGATGAATTATTGGCTCGATGCACTCAAGAGGAGACAAGGATGATGGAGGGAGATAAATCTAAAAATGGAAACGAACATACCGCTTTCTTTACACATGCAAAGAAGAAGAATGATACAGGTCCAAGGAGATAAGGTCAATCCTCTAAGAAGGAATTCAAAGGAAGAGGCAAAGGAAGATGCTACAATTGTAACAAGTTCGACCATTATGCTAGAGAGTGCCCTCACAAGAAGAATCCTCCAAGGGATGATAATAATAACAACAACAATTATAAAAGCAATGGTAATCAAAGGAACAACAGGTATAACAACAAAGGAAATAGGAATGCTCCCGCTGCTCGAGATGGAAATGGTTGACCTCCCAAAAAGACAAACAATGCTAGGTATGATGAAAGTAATATTTTAGAAAAACAAGATGATTTTTACCTTATTTCTGCTCTATCTACTGCCTCTCCTCCAGATACTTTGCATCATTGGTTGATTGATAGTTGAGCCTCAAGGCACTTCACTGGATACAAGGAGGCCCTCTCAAATTTAGTTGAGAAGAAAACTAATCTAAAGATTATACTTGGAGATAATACCACCTACCCTGTCAAAGTGATAGGAAGTGTCACTCTACATTTGAATCATGGTCAAACCATACATTTACAAGAAGTGTTGTATGTGCCCAATTTGAAGAAGCTGGTATCTATTTCTATGATGGAAGACAAAGGCTTCAAGTAGCATTCATTGATGGAAAGGTGTGTATTTGGCATAGAAACCCTAAAGATGCATTTGCTCTTGGATTTAGGGTTGATGGTCTCTATCAAGTTGGTGGACACCCTTTGGGAGCTTTAGCAAGAGATACTTCTCTTCAATTTGAGCTATCGCACTGGAGATTTTCCCACTTACATTACAAAGCCTTACCTGGGGTAATGAAGATGGTCACAAGGATGCCTGACTTTAATATGAACCATGAAGGAGTCTGTCATGGATGTGCAGCTGGGAAACATACAAAAGGACCATTCCCTTCTAGTGAAAGCAAGACAACTGATATTCTTCAATTGGTCCATTCTGGCCTATTTAGTGCCCTGCACATAACCTCATTGGGAAGATACATATATTATGCAAATTTTGTGGATGACTTCTCACGCAAAACATGGATCTATTTCTTGAAGAGGAAAAATGAAATGTTCAAATGGCTTCGTTCTTTCAAAGCATTGGTGGAGAATCAAACAGGGAAGAAGATCAAGACATTGAGGACCGACAATGGAACTGAATATGAATCAAATGAATTCAATGAATTTTGCAGAGAGATTAGCATTAAGAGGGAGACAATTGTTCCATACACTGGTGAGCATAATAGTGTTGCTGAAAGGAAGAATCGAACAATCATGGAAACCACCCATACCATGATCTATGATCAAGGACTACCGAAATTCTTGTGGGGAGAAGTTGCCGACACTGTCCTATATGTTCAAAATAGGAGTCTGGATCAAGTTTTGGGTTTCAAGACACCCGAGGAAGTCTTCATTAGTAAGAAACCTGATGTTTCTCATTTTAGAATCTTTGATTGTCCCATATACTTTCATGTGCCTAAACAAAAAAGGAATAAATTGGAAGCTTCTAGGTAGAAAGGTATATTCGTTGGATACAGTGAAAATTCAAAGCCATATAGAATCTATGTACCTAATCAAAGAGATGTAGAAGTATGTCGAGATGTTACCTTTGATGAAGACATTTCCCTTGGGAAAGCCATGTTGATTTTGGGTAGCATCGAATGTGCTCTAGCTCCGAAATTTTGTGGAGGGTCTAGAACACATGAGATCTCCAAGAAACAGAAATTGTTTGGAGAAATTACACCCGAATGAGGAGTTATTAAAATAACTAATATTTTTAATGGGCTCCTAGGTCTAAACTTAGGAAAATAAAAATATTAATGGGTATTAATAAAGATATGGGTGAGAAGCTTCTAAGAAACGAGGATCAAGTCTGTTTTAATCTTAGCCATTGATTAGAGACTTAATCTTGGTCATTGATTCATCAACAGGAAAAGTATAAAAGAAGACTTGAGAGTCATCTGGAGACACACCGGGAAAATACTCAATACCCCGAGGGAAATCGATTCTCAAGGAGAAGGAGTTCGATTTCAGAGTGAGAGTTGTAGAGTGAAGGAAGAGGAGGGCATCAGCAGCAGCCAGTAACTGAGGAGGAGGTGACGCAGAGAATTTAAGAGAACACAGAAGGAAGAGCAGGGAGACAGCATCATTAGAGGCGAAGTCCTCACACAGACTGACACAGAAGTGACGCAGAGGTGTGTGAAGAGTCTCCAGGGTGTCACAACTTCTCCAAGAGGAGAAACTATCTCAGGTATTTTCTCTCATAAGTGTCTCAGTTTTTCCGTGGAATCATTCCTTGTAAAGCGATTATCGCTGAAGATTAATAAAACCCTCATCTGTTGCACCGGTTTTCCCGCATTGGGTTTTTTCCGGGGACAACTATCCAAAAACAATTGTGTTGATGTGATTGATTCTTGTGCCTGTATATCACTGTTATTTTCTCTATGTAATTATGTGATAACGGCAGTAGAATTTATTTTAATGTTTACTGAAGGGTTTTGTAAATAACTTATTGTGAGAGATAAGTAGGTGAAATAAATCAGTTACTACAGTAGAATTTTGTGTTAGAAATTTTCACAAGCCAAAGATCTCCCCATCCCAAGGAAGGGCGATGATGATACTATTCAATCACAAGAAGAACCTTCGATGGATGAGCCTATGCTTGATGTTGATGGTCCAATGGATCCTACTGATCCACCACCTGGTGATCCCTTTACCTCAAGGAAAAGACCACTATGGCTCAAAGATACTCTCGAAGTGGCCCAGTGTGGAAAAAGTCTATAGAAAACCGCGATTTAACCCTAAAAACGCAATTTTTTCAACTAAACGATTTAATCCCTCAACTTTTTGGCGACTTTTTCACAAAGGAAAATATCACGATTTTTTCCTTGTACTCCCAATTTAATCGGGAATCGACCCAAAAAGTCTACCTCCCTTCCCAGGCCACGGATAAAGAGGCCACAAAGGTGAAAAAACTGTAAATTGAAGCTTCCATCCATGCATTTTCAAGTTATTGCATTGTATTGTTTGTCATACTTCTTGCAAGCATAGCAGTCTCATTTGTAATCTGTTAGTTTTGAGGCTAAGATATGTTTTTGTTTTCCAAGGAAAAACAAATCATTATACTTCATATTTCTAGTTAGAAAGCAAAGTATACATTGGCTAAGCCTCTAGGCTTTCAGTGATCCAGACTCTAATAGCCACTGCCCCTTCAAAAGATTATAGAACCACCAAAAGGGCAAGCATACAACAGTCTTCCGTAGAAAGAACCCCACACCATCAAAAACATTGTTACAGTGGTTGAATGCTTCCAGAAGGAACAACAAAGAGGAGGTCATGAAGATCAAATAGCAAGAACCTGTCCAAAAAAAAACAAAACCAGTGCCTCAAAAAAGAACCCATTTTTCAGACAAGAAAAAAGTGCCTATGAAATCTTGTGACAGCAAAGATCCTTCCTGCAATGAGAGCACGTTTTGAAAGGGAATCTTCTTTAGTGGTGAACTCCCTGTAAATGTGGGGAATATCAGAAGTGGATTTTACCTACAAGAGTTTTTGAATAATAGATGCCAAGGTCAGGTTAGTAATCTGACATCTATTGTTTTCTCAGAAAATAAGCAGCTTGGAGTCACCAAGCATTAATTTTCACATCTATTGTGATACTCACTGTTAATTTTCATTGGACCTACCACCTGACACCTTATTACCCAAGCAGATTACAATCTACTGAATAAATGCATGACTTATTTCTTAATACAATTAGCGGAAACAAAAATTAAAAGGGGAAGAGGATCTCAGTGATTGATTAATTGATGACTTTTAGATGACTCATGATATACATTTATTATATTTTTTGTTGATATTTTCACTCTTGAAAGATGAGACTCAGAGAGGACTCAAAATTCAGGAGTTGAATCACTATTTTAATATGTGATGTAGCACTAAACTTCATATACATATTATATATTAGCTTTCCTTACATGTTTATGTGGAAATGCATTTATTTGATGTTGTGGATACTCTAGATGTTTAAAAAAAGAAAATGAATAATTTTGTGTTTTTTTTAATTTTGCCGACTTTTTCAAAAAACTCTAGACTTTGACGAGTTTTTCAACTTTTGGACCCTTGTCGAATTAATCCCGACTTCGACTTTTTCCACATTCGTTGAAACACATACTTCTCCAAGAGGGACATTCCGTGAAAGTAAGAAGCCTAACAGGTATCAAGGGTACTTGGCTTCCATGAGTACTATTGTTCAAGATAAACCTTGCACGTTTGAAGAAGTCGTAAAGCACCAAGTATGGAAAGATGCAATGAATAAGGAAAATGAATCAATCATGAATAATCTCCTACTTCTCTTGATCCAATCAGATCATGTAATTCAAACTTTCTCCAGTTGTTCCCTTGTTGTTTTTCACTAGTTCTCACACTTCTCTTGCACACACTCAACACTTGCTCTCCTTCTTCACAATGAACATGCTACACTCAACTCTCACTTGCTCTTGCTTAAATAGATGAGAAAGGAGGAGTTACAAAATGAATTCATGCCTTGAGCCAATAATAGGAGAATCGAATTCCATGAGGGAGGAATTACTTGAGGAGAAGTGTAACTCATTCCAAGAATAGAGAGAGAGGTACACTTGTCTTGAAGAGTTATAGTTCGGATTAGTGAGAGGGAGAGTTACACATAGACATGAGATAAAATTTGATGAGAGTTACAAATCGAATTGAATGAGGGAGTTACAAGTGCAATTAATGAGGAGTTACACTTTGGCCATACATTTAATTAGTGAGGGAGAGTTGCATTCTCTTAAGTGAGGAGTTACCATATTATTCCAAGAGAGAGGTTTGATTTGCCAAGTAAGAGATTCTCAATTTAATTCACTTAATCTATGAGAGAATTAGTTTTTATTAAACCATTAAAGGTGAATGACTTTAGAATATTTTATAAATAATAATAATATAATAATAATACCAGTAAGGATAAAATATTAATTCATGACTTGTATAATCATGATTGATTTGATTTTAAAGTGGATTCCATATGTCAAGATCATCCTTGATCATTTAGGCATGACTTTCTATTTTTTGGAAAGTCACTTCCAAATTGAGATGTGACTTGCTAATTTTGTAAAGTCCTTTGCCAAGTAAGAGATTTTCAATTTAATTCACTTAATCTATGAGAGAATTCATTTTTATTAAACCATTAAAGGTAAATGACTTTAGAATATTTTATAAATAATAATAATATAATAATAATACCAGTAAGGATAAAATATTAATTCATGACTTGTATAATCATGATTGATTTGATTTTAAAGTGGATTCCATATGTCAAGATCATCCTTGATCATTTAGGCATGACTTTCTATTTTTTGTAAAGTCACTTCCAAATTGAGATGTGACTTACTATTTTTGGAAAGTCATATTAGAATTGTTAGAAATGAAAATTTATTATAGGTGATTCAAACAGAACTGAAATATATGATTTCTTCTAGGAGAAATTCATCCCTGCGCTGCCAAATTTTAACACGGCCCAACTTGGATATGGAAATTAACTTGGCGTTCACAATTTTTTTTGACCTGTTAAGGGTGGATTTGTTTCGAGATTTCCATAAACAGATCCAAAAAAATTTAAAACCCTAGAAATGTTCCCATTTTCGGATATGTTGGTTCCAATTTTTTGAAATGGCTCAAAAACGTTCTCAAGGCATTTCAGAGGAGGATCGTGTCGATTTCTGTTTCAGAAACTTGGAACGGCATTTTCGACAGTTCAAGATGGTGTTGCCAGTAACTTAGCTATGAACATAACATATAAGTAATAATTAATAAATAATTAGCATATTGAAGAGACATGTCCTAAAGGACATGACTATTAATGAAGGGGCACCTTGCCTAGTATATAACTAGGGCCCTCATTTGTAACCACAACATACCATATTTGTTAAACAAACACACAAATAACGGACAGGAGATAAGATAAGCGTGAGATGAATTCTATCAATAAGATTTACATATAAATACAATTTCTTATGACCCTTGGATTTCACATTCTAGGTGGTCTCTTGGAGTCTAGTGACTGTTCAACTTCTACACCATAACCCTTAGCGGATTAGGTGTTTAGCATTCCACCCTTAATCCGAAGGGGTATACACTATATATGATTCCAAGAAGAGAGTTGTAAAACAAGAGTGGCAACCAAATTTTGAATGTGCTCTCTGAAAATATGCCATAAGGTGGGCGAACTCAAGGTCTCAAACGGTGATGGTTTAAGGATGACCCCCAACATTGGAACGCTTAGTGCAATTCCTAGAACTCTTCCAGATCTGGCTTTGGCATTGAATGGGCTTGGAATAATCTGGAATATGAAAGGACACATGCTTCCCATATCCAAGAACTGTTATGTTTCTGTTGTTGACAACCTCTTCCCGAGGTCTGATGATCTGCTTAGGAAGTGCAACCTAAACTTCTGCATCTGCATGCAAATATGCTCTTTCAACAATTTGATTAGTTTCTGGAAGTCGATGGGAATTTGTCTCAATATCAGAGAGAGAATTGTTCTGAACAAAAACAGGTTCAGAATGATGTTTACATTGTTGTAGCTCTTCTTATTGTAGTTGTGTCTCAAACTACAAAAACTCATTTTTTTCTTGTGCATTTTGTAGACTTGTTCTAATGTCAGCAAGACAAGCTTTGCTGACTTTTACCATCCCATCAACAGTGGAGAGTATCAGAGTATTCATTAACTCTAATACTTCATCAAATTTGGCCATTGTGTTAGCAAAAATAAAGCCCTTTCCTTGAGAAAAGCTTCCCACAACAAACTTAATACAAAGACAAACAGACACCTAACTGAAATGTGGTTCTTAAAATTGTTTGGCAGGGAAAAAGAGATGTGCAGTAATGGAACTAAGACTTTCCAACTAGTATACGGAGGATCTACTAATTTTTCGAAATCGAAACCAAAAAATTGATGAATTTTATACCATTACCCCTCTCAATAGTCTGAAACTTAACTCCTATGAACTTTGGCACACTTGGCAACGAAACTGCATTTGATTCGTTTAAAGAAATGGACATCATACAGTTTTATCTTTCCTATACAATTCACATAGGTCGCTTCACCTTCAGGGAAAAGGCCTCCCATCATGCTTGTATTGCATGAAAACACTATTCTATGTCGAGGCAAGAACAAGAACACCTGTTTTCTTTTAATTTCATTCCTCCTCTGTTTTTTTTTTGTTTGGATGGAAATGAAGTCAGCCAAAGATGGATTGTTCTCAATGATGAACCAAGGCAAATCTTTGTGTTACACCACTACACAGGTGGAGGCAGTATTAGCTCTATTCGTCCCCAGAAACTCATGCAATAATGCCTAATACAAATTCCCAATCACTGATGGCTCGATGGTGTTGGGACTCACAATTGACCAATTTTTGACCTTATCTTTTGCCGTATATTTACCCTTTTTACAGTCATAAGCAAAAGCTTTTATTTCATAATGATATATTAACCCCAAGGTATGAAGTAACCTTCCGCAAGTCTATATTTAATTGTTTATTTCATATTCGTAAATATCTTTTTACTTATCCTTGGAAACGCTGACTAAAATTGTCAAACAACTGTCATAAGCTTGCAGGAGTATAATGAATAGTTGCTGCAACACGAAGAACAGCAACTACGCAGTTGCTGCAACACCAGAAACAGCAACTGCGCAGTTGCCGCAATACCAGCAACAGTAATTACCTAAAGCAAGCTATTTTGTAATAGCCACGGACAACAGATGGCAGTTATCTAAAGAATGATAACGTGGCATAATCAAACGGAAGTTTAGAGAAGAAGCATACAGTCAGCATGAACAGCATGGGGAAATGGCGAAGGATATGACAATCCCGAGAAGACAATCAGTTACCCGTCGTGTAACAGCCAAAGCTCCAGAAAAAGATGCATTATCATATGGTTGTAACAACATTCTAATTTGCTTATTTTTGACACAAAGGATTAACTGAAAAGGTGTAACATTCTATTGTAATAGATGTCTCCTCTATAAAGAGGAGACATCTACATGAAACGGGATGTGAATGGTCGGTCTGTAACTAAGGTTTTGAAGAACATCAGCAAGTCTGAGTTCCATTGTACCTAATCTTTTTGGCAGATGAATATACAGCTGTTTTGAGCACTTAAGTCCGTCTTCGTCTTCTGGGGGGATCTTGTGAGAAGGACTGCGCCCACCTTCCTCACAAGATTCACCCATTTACTTTCCTGTTGATTGTGTGAGCGTGCAGTAAGTTCTTTTCGGTACTCTGTGTGAATTTGACAGCATTACCTGTGGTTTTCTTTACTTTACTAGTACTCTGTTTCATTGCTCTTTGAGTTGTTTCTCACCGGTGAATGAGAGTGCTGTGTGCATCAGTAATTCTGATTACAGGGGCAGGTGCTGAACGTCCCCATCCGGAGGATAGGGTCCTGATCCTCTGTCAACAGAGCATCGTTTATTTTGCTTTTTAGATTTGTAATTTTAATCAATTGTTTTCACTTTAATCAATTCTGTAATGACTGCGTATGCTACATCTTTCAATGCTTTTAGACTTTAAGTACATACAGTACGCAGTGCCTTTGAAATAAAAAGACTTCCCCTGGTCGACAATTAATGTGGTACTTGAATGTTTAATTCATAAACAATTCAACTAGCCAACATTTTGGCGCCCTTGCCGGGGAAGGCAACTAAAGAACTCTAAAAGCATTAATGATTTCTTTGTGGAAATAACAGGTGTATGAGAGGACGCAAGAAACCTAATTTTACAGGCGGCAAGGGAGGAAGGAAGACTTTCATCGATGAAATCATCTCTAAGGCCAAAACGTCACAAAGGACGAGTTCCCAGAGACCCCAGATCCAACACTCCTCACAGACCGACCAGCAGACGGAGGAAGTGATAGGACCTGAGAGGAAGTTGGAAGCACCAGAATACACCGAAGAACCGGAAGAGGAACCTGAAGAAATAGAAGACACAGAAGACAAGGCGAGCGATTCAGGGAAAATCCCGATGGAGGATAACAGAGCGGAGGGGAGAGGGGAAAACTCGCTCTCTACCCTGGAGTTCCCTATCGGGGAACTTCCGAGAGGAACGACCCCCATGAAAAATATTCCACTCTCGGCATTACCCAATTTCCATGGATTGTCCTCCGAGGATCCAGATGAATTCCTTTTCGAATTCGACATACTGTGCAGAAGCTATGATTATATAAATCCTAATCAGAAGCTGAAACTGTTTCCAGCAACATTAAAAGGGAATGCATTGAGGTGGTTTATGAGCTTGGGAGCTCAGGAAATCACCACATGGGACCAAATGAAAGAGGCATTTCTGGCTAAGTATCAAGACTACTGTCGAACAAGAGAGAGGAAGGAAGAATTGTTTAAAATGGTCCAGAAAGAGGATGAGAATTTAGAAGATTTCGTGGAAAGATTACAGTATAATCTGCAGCGGTCTGATCATCCCAACATGAGCAAGGACATTTTGAAGACCATACTGCTAAGAGGGGTAAGAGATGATTGCCTGGACATGCTGAACATGCTTGGAAAAGGGGACATTTCTAAAGAACCATTTGAGGAAATTATTAGGCTCTGTATGCGGTGTTCAAGGGGAGCGGCATGCAGATCGAAAGGTAAAGAGAATGTGTATTCAAGGGTTCAAAAGTCAGCCAGTGGAGAAGCAACAAGAGCAGAGATAGGTAACCTATTAGAAGAATTCAAAACTGAAATGCTAAGTTCTTTTGCTTCACAGATTGACTCTCTGCAGGTTAAGAAGAAACAAGCAGAAGTAGAAGCTGCTCTGGCGATTTTCTGCTCAAAATGCAGAGAGAAACATCCACTTAGAGAATGCCCACTGGACAAGATGCCTATATGCACAATCTGTGAGAAGGATCACGAAACACAGCAATGCCCCTCTTTGCCTGGAATTAAAGCAGCACTGCAAACAACTGAAGAAGAAGCTGAACTGGTGTATCTAATGACTCAGAGGAGGCAATGGCCGCAAAGACAAGGTACGAGCTCTAATACAACATTTAATCGTTGGAATAATAGTTCTTTTTACCCACCCATGAATCAGATGCATTACCCACCCTTCAACACAATGAACTTTCCACTTATGCAGCAACCTTTTCCTGACCCAACTATGTGGAACCCTTGGGCCCCCCAGCAACCATACTTCAATCAATGGAACCCAAACTGGGCAGCCCAGCAGATACCTTTTGCTCAACAACAACAATCTCTTCCTTTACCACCTAATAATCCTCCGAATAATCAGGCAATGAGGCCACAGCTGCCTGTGCAACCTAACCCTAACCCGAATAATAAAGCCTTGCAAGTTATTGACATTCAGAGTCAGTCTACTCCTTCCCTGCAATGTAATGACATCCATCTCCGCTCAGGGAGAGTAGTAGAACCTATTATAGACGATATCACGGACTCTGATAAAGACGAGACTAGAAAAGAGAAATCAGCTAACTATAATACCGAAACAGTAGAAACTGCACCTAACAATAATGAACAAACATTAGACCCACCATTCCCTGAAAGACTAACCCTCACCAAAGCACCTGAACAGCCTACCTTCAATCTGTTAGGAGAGTTGCAGAACTTGTATGTCAAAATTCCATTATTACAAGCTTTAAGGGATGTTCCTATATACGCTAGAACTATTAGAGACATCTGTGTAAAGAAACCTGGAAGAAAGGCCAAAGACCCTCTCACAGTTCATGTGATGGGGGAATTAACGGCCTTAATGACTGAAAAGGATTATCATGTTAAGTATGGTGACCCTGGCCACCCTACGGTAACAGTCCAGGTAGGAAAAACCTTTATCTCTAAGGTCTTAGTAGACTTAGGAGCTGTAATAAATATCATGACCCTCGAAACAGCGCAATTACTTCAATTGAAAAATTTTATCAGGGAAACTCCTACTATCCTAGAGTTAGCTGACCGTTCTACGATCAAACCCGAAGGGGTCATTGAAGACCTTATAATCTCTGTAGAATCATGGAACTACCCGGTTGACTTTGTGGTCTTACAAACCAAAACAAAGTTGGAAGGTCATCCGTTGATTCTAGGGAGACCTTGGTTAGCTACAGCAGATGCTTTCATCAGCTGTAGATCTGGGTCAATGACCATCTCCAATGGACAAGAAACTAAACAGCTCACCCTCTATCCCCATGCCACTCCCATGATTAATAGTGATAATTCCATATGGGTGGATTATGAGGAAGAGGAAACCCAACCAATATTAACTATTGGGCAAGCTTTGACCTTTAAGGACTCCACCGAAGATGAGCTAATTAGAAGTTTTATTTCTAAACCTTCTTCGGTTAACCCAGAAACATTTAATCACTTCGCTGCAATTCTAGAACCAGAATCCCAGCAGAATATGAATGATGAAAATTTATGCCAAACACCGCTAGGTAACTCTTCCAAGAGCACAACAGTTGAAATCGAGCCTGGTAAAACGCTGAACATAAATCCTGATTTGACGAAGGAGGAAAAACAGAAAGTAATAAAGTTACTCCAAGCAAATAAGGAGGCATTCGCATGGGATTACACAGACATGAAAGGAGTCTCCCCTGAATTATGTACTCATCGTATATACATCAAGGAGGGATCCCGACCAGTCTGCCAACCCCAGCGAAGAATGAACCCTAACCTCAGAGAAATTGTGAAGGAGGAACTGCAAAAACTCCTAAATGCAGGATTCATATATCCAATATCTGACAGCGAGTGGGTCTCTCCACTCGTAATTGTACCAAAAAGAATGGGAAATGGCGAGTATGTGTAGATTATAGATCATTAAATAAAGCAACACAAAAAGACCATTTCCCTTTACCTTTTATTGATCAAGTATTGGATACCTTAGCAGGCAAGAAATTCTTCTCATTCTTGGATGGGTTTAGTGGATACAACCAAATCAGGATTGCACCCCAGGATCAGGACAAAACCACATTTACCAGCCCATGGGGAACCTTTGCCTATAGAGTACTGCCATTTGGGTTGTGTAACGCCCCAGCGACATTTCAGAGAGCGGTGATAGGAATCTTTTCTGATATGCTAAACGATTCATTAGAAATATTCATGGACGACTTTACTCCTTATGGAGTGAATTTTGAAGATGCCCTTCAAAACCTTGAAAAAGTACTCAAGAGGTGTATTGAAGCACACCTCGCTTTGAGCACTGAAAAGTGCCATATGATGATGAACCAGGGCATTGTATTAGGGCATTTCATTTCATTTCTGGGAATCCAAGTCGACCCAGCTAAGATTCAGGTAATTCAGAACCTTCCTATCCCCAAAACACAGACAGAGGTGAGAAGTTTCTTAGGACATGCCAGTTATTACAGAAGATTTATTAAAGATTTTTCTAAAATAGCCT
>APFE030872829.1:0-23224 GCA_000404065.3 Pinus taeda
AAAGGTGCAAGAAGTGAAAGATCACATCGAGAAAGAAGAAATGAATCCAACCATATCTTGTAATTCATTGGTCGAAATTACCACTCCTCAGACTATCAAGATAGAAGGACATATCAAGAAGAAAAATGTTCAAGAAGTGAAAGATCACATTGAGCATCAAGAAATGAATCCGACCATATCTTGTAAAGGATTGGAAGAAATTAACACTCCTAAAACTCTAGAGATAGAAGGACATATCAAGAAGAAAAAGGATAGCACCAAGATATGGAAGGCTGAAAAGCCTGGAAATCTATTTGGAAATTTAGATGGTATGGGATTCTTGGCTGAAAGCAATTCTGAGAAAGCAGAAGAACATTTAGTGTCTGCTCTTAAGCAACTGGTTTGGAGAAATGGAAGGCGGCCACTGCAGTTGGAAGAAAACCGTCGTGCTACTTACAGGCCATTTAACCAACTAGAGAATGGAAATGACTCAATACTTACTATTCTAGATGGGGAGTCAAAGCAGCTAATCCCTGTTGGAATTCGGTCAGAGCATGCTTATGCAAGAAGTCTTGCTCGGTTTGCTGCAAACCTTGGACTAGTTGCCTAGAAGATAGCAGCTCAGAAGATAAGGAGAGCTCTGCCCCCAGGTGTCTCATTTGGCCCTGGATGGGTCGGTGATTATGAGGCTCCTCCTCGTGCTTTATTGTCACATGAAAGAATATCTGTGGCATCAGTGTCCTCTTCCACTACCTCGCCAATTGTTCCAGGTGAAACCAAGATTAAATCAAATAACGCTGAAGATAATCCCAGAATAAGAGATGAAGGGCTTCCAAAGAACTTAATTTCTGAAGGCAGGATTGTTACATCAGCTACAGTGGCTTTGTCAGCAAGACAGTTGGTTTCAAATTCTGCAATATGTCAAGGGATAGATAATTGCCAATCTATTCGTAATCCTCAATCTGAAGTGATTGGGCATGGTACATTAAATTCTAGTGGTGATGGAAGAGCTAGTTTGCCTTGTCCAGAAGTAAAACAAGGCTCCATAAGGTCAGGTTTAACTGTTACCACATCCAGTGACCTAGCCCTTGCAGGTACAAAATTTGGTTCAGAAGTAACACAGTCCAAATTACTTGAAATGGTCTCAACAAATAGCACACTCATGCATGGGGCCTCATTAAAGCAGGCTGATGGTTCAAGGTCCATTGCCAGTCTTCAGGTAATGAAATATGAAAATATGAAAAATGACAGTGATGTGCGTGGTGTTTCCAGAAAAGCAAGTGATGCATCAAAACGCGGGTGTAGTTCTCCTGGTACAAATATTGCAGTCACCACAGTAAGCTCTTCTCTATGCAACTATCAAGCTGGATCGAGAGTTTTGTAGGGACATCAAGTCGCAAGTAGTCAAGAACATGCTAAGCAGGACTTAAATGGTTTAGCTAATTTACTACATGGAAAGATGCTAGCATTACATCAAAGAGGTTCTAATCTATCTGCAAATACCCCAATGTTGGTGCATTCATCAGTTTCATCAGCAGGGCCATCTATAAAACGAGATGATGCCACAGTGCAGGCATGGATACAATCACAAAATGCATGCCTGGCAGATGCAGATGCTACTTCTAGAGTCAGGTTACAGGATGCACCAAATCCTCATATGGAGCAGCTAAGAAATCGATCAATTTCAACGTATCTCATTAGGTGGAAGTACTTACTAGTAGAAGATTCCACATGGGACGACAAGAATTTTACACAGAAGCATCAAGAACTACTCAAGCGTTGAGGACAACACTTTTTGAAGGAGAGGGGCATGTTAGGCCCCTATACTACTAGTGTCACCCCTTATTGTTATTAGTACAAACCACTTATTATATTGATGTACCCATGTAGTGCCCATATTGTTACTATTGTGCCCCATAGAAGCCCACTATTGTATTATTGTGCCCTTACATTATTATTGTTATGTCGGCTCTGATTATGTTATGAGCCCTTAGACTCCTATATATAGAAGGAGGTCTTTTCATTTGTATCATCGAAGAATTGTTCATTTATGTAATGTAAAGGAGGTTGCCCCCTCGAAGAGGCTGAATTCTAAGGCGTGGATCTCTCTTTTCTATCTTTTTGTGAGCTGGTTTCATAACATATTTTTTGGATTAAAAATGATTAGTGCATGCACCCTGTGCATCTTCTAAGATTTTGGAGCAAAGCTGGTTAACCAAAAGTTCAAAAAACACCCAAAAAAATGTCTTTTTTGCCCAGGCGTTGCACACAAAAGCAGTCTTTGGAGAATCATTGTTTGAGGGGTCAAATCAACTCCAAATGGGAAAATAAAGACATATTTGGAAATTAGACATGACAGGATTTCTAATGAGCTATCATGAACTCAATTTGGACACTGGGAAGACCTCCCAAATGGTCTTGTAAAAAGTGTTGCGCATAGAGCTTGGGCGCTGCACATAGGAAAATTTTATGCTGAATTTTCACTTAACTGTGCCATGACTGTAATTTGGGGTTTTCTATCATGAATGATGTTATTAATGATGTAAATGGTGGCTAGGCATGTAAATAGGATGGATAGTAGTTACTGGAAGGTAGATTCATTAGACCAAAATTTATCTTGAGGACAAATGAATTAGTTTCCTCCCTTTTAGAGGCAAGTTGTTAGGTTGCCTAGATTCCAGTTTCTTGTTTAGTTTTTGATGGATTAGTTCCTCATCTCAGGGATTCAAAGCTTGAGGATGGGAGGATTTTTAATTAATGTCTATATCTTCTTCTTCTTTCTCATTGTAATGGGTTGGACTCGGTTGGATGCTTATGCTTTGAGTAGACCATTTTGCATCAGTTTTCAACATGATATTAATGAAAAGTTACAGCTATTTCTTTGGGATTCATGTGGTATGATGTTCAATTTAGTTTTCTCTAGTGTGATCATATGTTAAAATGTTTTTTGTACTTCATCAATCATTTCATTTCTTTTAAGTGGATGTCTTCAAGTTGATAGGCATAACCCACAATATTTATGCTCTATTTTGGGAAAATATTCACAGTTTATGTTCTCTTCTCTTTAGGAAGAATCCATGTTGCTTACATGCTCTTTCTAGCTCCTCACCTTTCTTGAATCACCTCAGCCATCAAACCCTAGAGTGCCGAGCCTTGTGCCTACCTTGCCCCATCGAACACCCTGCAATTCTGACCTAATTTCCTTGCCCTAACTGTTTGGCTCCTCATGATCTAGGAAAACCCTTCAAAATTAAATCAAACATTGTGCTACTATACCTAGCATAATAACATTTTCATGATCCAGCCATCTTAGCTAAGATCCTTATGGAGAGAGCCCTCTCCTGGCCTAGTAGGCTAGCTACTTAGCTAAGTGTGGTTTGTGGTTACCTTGGCATTGCCTTCCTTCAGCCTAAGGTTCAATCCAGGTGATAACAAGATAGAGTTTTGTACATTCATGGCTTTGTTGAGGCAAATTGGGATGGAGATCTGGATCAGGGAAGATCTACAAGTGGGTATGTGTTTAAATTATTTGGAGGAGTATTCAGTTGGATGAGAAAGCAACAATCTGTAGTGGCACTTTCAACTACAGAGGAAAAATTCATGGAAGCCACTCATGCAATCAAGAAAGCAGTTTGGTTGTAGAGATTGTGTTCAAGTATGGGTTTGATACAACACACTATAATGATAGACTGTGATTGCCAAAGTGAAATTTTCTTAGAAAAGGCCCTTCTTATCATTCAAAGACAAAGCACATTGATGTTTAGTATCAATTTGTGAGAGATATAGTTGAGGATAAAAATGTGTTTCTGGTAAAGGTGGACATTTTGAAGAATGTTGTAGATGCAATGACGAAGTTTGTGAGCATTGAGAGGTTTTCTTGATGTAGAGAAACAATGGGCATTGTAGGCCTGGACCAATGACTAATATCTCTTGTGTTCCCTTGTGTGGGAAGAAAACAAAAAGTGGGAGAATGTTGGGTGTGTGTTATATTATTTCCATGAAAATCCCCACACACTATATATTGCGTTAGACATAGCAGGGGGGTTATAGGGGCGAGGCGATCCTCCTGCATGGGGTTTGGGGAAACACCCTGGGAAATTTAATTTTTTTATGCAGACCCAATAATAATTGGGTGGACCCAAGGATGGGGGGCAGACCCAAAGATGATGGGCGAACCTACCCATGTTTTTGTGCATTGGTTTTGCACATGGTTTTGGGCATGATGGTTTTCTGCCCATGGTATTTTGTAGATCCGGTCGAGGGAACTATGGTTATGTTATAATCTAGGGTTAATGGATTGGGGTTTATGAATGCTTCGACATGTATATATACATATTGTAAAATTGAAAGGAACACAATGAAAAAACATTCTGGTAGTCCCAATTTTGGGATCCAGGGGGAAATCTCGGTATAAATTTGTTTTATGTTCTCACCATTGTATATTTTTTATATAAAGAATTTTCTTGTAGGTAATTTATGTACAGGGTTAAAACCTACACATACAAACTTAAGAGGTGTCGACACTATATGTGCAACATGCAATGTGTCCTTTCAATGATTTGATACAATGAAGTGAATGTCATAAAATCTAATCTAAACTACTTGTAGAAATAAACCATGCTACTCTAATTACAAACAAATCAAATCAATTATTCTACTTGCAGAATGGAAATAATTAATTTAATTGCAGATTTCTTGGAAATAAGCAAGTTAATCTACAACACATAACTAGGAAATTCAGAAACTAAGTCTACTTCACTTCCATTGAAGTGTTTCAAATGTGAAAGTTGCTTCTTAACTCTATTTGTTGTTTTGTGCTTGTTGTGGAGGAAGGAGGGGTCTAGAGTGGTCCTTGGGTCTCCCTAATCATGGATTCAAAGCCTAGAGGTCATAATTCAATCTCATGAGACAAAAATTAAGATCCTAGGGAAAATCTGGTTGCATTTGGATAGTGTTATATGATTGTTACGCGGTGCTACAAAAAACTCTATTTTGCTACAAGAGTACCCTATTTTTCTACCTGACTGGGTCTGAGATAATTCTGAGGGAAAAGAAGGTGTTCTGAAGGTGGATGAAGGATCTGTGAGGTATTTTTCCAAGATTAACAACCCTCAAAGGCCTATCTTGCACCAAATTTCATGCCCATGGTGTCCTTCATTGGCCCTGAAAGGGTGATCTTGGTGGTAGAGCTTGAGAGTAGAATGAGATGTCTAGGAGGAGTGTGGAAATGTCTAAGTGGATGCAGATGAGTGTGAAAACCCCTGCAAGTCATTTGGAAGCCCTGACAGACCAATAATCAGAACATGCATATACTGATTAATATTGTAGCAAGATAAATCAAGGTGGAAAATATGAGTTAATTTTATTTCTTCAAGATCTATTCTATCCTATCACATGCATCAAATCTATTTACCCAGTCATGAGATTAAATTCCAAGGTGAAAAAACCAAGTATGCAAAAGAAATTCAATCTAAAGCTTAGAAATGTCCAAGGAATCATTAACACACATTTTTGGTTTGTTGTTGTAGACTCCTTACCAGCACTTCCCATAGGAGAGGTGGTGATCAGAGTTGCAACTATATTTTTTGCAATCTAATTACAACTTAAACAAAGAGATAGACACCCTTAATTGTTGGAATGTGTTGCAGTGGCAACAAGAGAAATCCTAAGTGGTATTTTGTATTATTTGGATTCAAAGCCTAGGGGTCATTATTCAATCCTTAAAGACAAAAACCAGGCTTTAGGAGCAAATCTAGTCAAGTTTACACATGCTGAATGACTACTATATGACTGCTACTCCTCGAGATAACTTGCCAAATTCCAAATAAAATAAAATGAAAATGAGATAGGACACATTTTTTTATAAATTAGAATTTCCTATAACTCCATTCCTAATGGAATTAGTCAAAATACCTTGTTAACATGTTCTAAAAAATAGCAGAAAATTACTATAAAAACCAGAAATTGAAGAATTAGTGAGCTAGTTAACCTACCAAATTCCTAACCTAATCAAGTGAAAATGATATGGGGTGAATTTTTTATGAAATTGATGTGTTTATGACCCAATAAAAGTGGAACCAACTCAAATGAAACTCATTAAAACGTTCTAAAAAATAGCAAAAAATTACTACTATTTTGCTACAAGAGACTCCAGAAGTTATAGATTTATGAACTAGTAAATTAATCCAAGTAGACCAATGATGAATATGATTTTCAAATATATTATAAGGATGCATCAAGCTTGTGACTCTATAAATATGCTACAAAACAAATCACTTCAATCAGTTAACTAATACAACCTATAACAAAGGAAGCATGTATAGTAAATGCAGAAATAAGAGATGCAAGTGAAAGCATTCAAAGAAGATAAATAAATTGTACAAGAGGGTTCTGAGGCTCTTGAGATGGCCAATACAAGGATACTAAGGAGTATCATGAATTAAACCAAGATTTAGAAACTAAAAATGGCACCAAACTTCATTATTTGAATCAATCCAAGTACATCCCTACTAGAAATGAAAGTGGAGCTGCTAAATAACACATTTTCTCCACAAGAAGACTAATAAATACATGCCTCTAGAGGAAAATTAGAATTGGTACTTATACAAAGTGATGAGGAAGCATTCTTCTTAAAAGAAGGCAACTTTCCCCTCCAAAATCCCTCAAAAAGTGGATCTAGTACCCAACACTAGGAATTTACAAAATGACAACAAACACATTCCTATATTTTCTCAACCAATGGAGCTATAGATTTGTCAATAATTTAATGATATTTTATTAATTTATTATCCAATATTGATCCTCCCATAGCAGGGGGTGAGTCCTTGTATTATCTCCTCCTCCAAATCTTCATAATTTGCCCAATATTTTCATAATATTCTACAAAAATAAATAATTAGGCACATAATATGCAATTATCTCTAAACCTTCTTAATAACATATTAATGCTAAAAACAGTATTAAGTGTATAAGGAGAGATTTAATATATCCTTTATATGCCTAGGAAAGGTTACACGGGCCTTAATTTGTGTCTAATTTGGAGGCCCATCAACGATAGCAAAGGCACATAATCTAAAAAAACTAGGTTTTCTAACATAAATTCATTAATTGCACAAAAAATCACACAATAAACACGAAAACTTATTTGAAATTAAATCACAAACTAGCAGTGGGCTCTTCACATTCCACCTAGACATAGACCTCGTGGTTCATCAATACCAACCATGGGTGACCCCCGAGATGGGGTTGCAACTCCACATGAAACAATAAACCAATAATAACATATCCATGGCCAAGGCATGAACGAACAATCACAATTCCAACCACTTCACTCTGATTCCCCAAAAATATACCCAAGTGGCACACCCTTCTCCTAACCTTGCCAGTCCCTCTCCAGTGTCCATCTTCCAAGGTGCCTTACGACCAACCAATAACTTCCAAGCATGGGGCTCTAGGAGCTCATGCTGGTTCCAGGGCTTTTAGGAACCTTTTTAGGCCATAGCCAACTTGGTTCTTATTCAATTTGAGAACCCATGTGATCTGGGAAAATTAGTGTCTTGTCGAACGAATAACCCTCTAGGTTTGGCAACTACCCTAGAAACAACAGTTTAAATTAATTCAATGGTTTTTCCTATGTGTAACAGATAAGAGAAAGATAGTGGAACCAACCTGGAACTTCCTCTTAATCCCTTGCTTGATCTCTCTCTCCTTTGGCAGATTTTGCAACTCCTCCTCATACTTAACACACTTGGAGAGTAACTACACAAGTACAACAACAAATAACTACCAAAGCATTGTGATCTATTACAACATAAACATTAGAAAATCAGATATACAATAAACAAATGATAGCATTCACAATTGCACAATCATATGGGAGAAAACTTGAAGAGATTTATTAATAGAAAGGAAAATTAAAACCCAGTTGTCTGATCCAGTGCATCCTCCCAGCTTCAGTCCTTCTTCACCTCATGAAATAGCAATATCACACCAACAAGATTACAATTCTCTCTCCTCAATTACAAACTATTAGCACTTACTTGCAATTTACAACATTTCAACCCCTTGATCTCTTGGATGGGAGATCAATTTATAGATTTTTGCAAGGGTGTGAGTCATCCATGGGGTTTGATTAGTGTCATTCCACTTGTTACAGTTGGTTTCACAAGAGAAGGGATTGGAGTGGTTTCCTAGTTCCCTTGGACATCCTTGGGCGAATTCAGAGAGGCAAGTGGCACAGGAGAAGTTTCTAGAAGATTCCATGAGCAACCAACTAACAAACTATCCTAGAAAATTGTCCATCCTCACCCATCACACCCTATAGAAGGCCTAAACAATATGCATCGCACCCTGGCAGTGTACCACTCAGCATGCATCACACTTTGCAAGTGAAGCAGTCAGTATGGTTCAATTTAGGTAATTTCTAGATGGTTTCTCAGATGGAACTTTTGGGGAATGATGTATTGAGATGACTATGTTCCTTTAGGGTATGATACAACTCTTTTAGGGGTTGATGAGCCTTAATATATCGACATATAAGTTTGGGGTTGACGTGACCAAATATTTCTATAACAATTTCCCCCTAAAGCATGAGGTCGTAAATATTCATGTCGGGTGAAATGCTTTATCATAAGGATCCGAAGTTTCGAACTGGAAGGTGACCTGCATAAGTTACAATATAATACATCACAATAATATGATTTTCATGATTTAGCTGAGGGAGGCATTCCCGTGCTTAACTTTATAAATTTGTTTTCATGTACATAGATCAGATAGTTATCTGCAGATACAGACTCGTGATTCTACAGATATAGAGTCACAATCCATGATTAGGATGACCATCTGTGTAGAGCCTTTGTACATTTGATGTTTTTATATCCCTGAATATATTGCAGCCCAGACGGATGAAACTATATCCGGGATCTTCAAACTCATTCAATCTCCGCTCGATGTACAAGTCAATCTATGTGAAGAGATGTTCTGAAGTCGATTATAGAAAGACATCGCCTGATTACCAGCCAATGATGTGAGCTGTTAACAGATGCGAGAGGGATCACAGATGATGATAATGATCCTCAAGGTACTACAGTACAATTCACGTGGTGTGAATACATGATCCAATTTCGAACACCACACAAAATCTTTTGGTCGAAGTCCATTGATGTCAACTTGCCGCCAGAAGTGAGAAACTTTCCATTGATGTATGCAAGCTTCAAAGCACTGAAAGGGATGTTTCTAAGTCAACTTCTTGGATAATGAGCTAATGTCGACAAGAAGCGACTTGTCATAGGAGGGCCTTGATGTATCCCACATCTACGACATGAAACAAAGCAAATGATTTCTAGAGGTGAAAATGAACTGATGACACAAGGTTCAGGAATGGTCATCATGAAAAAATGAAGGTTGGAGGTATTGCAGTGTATGAGACATTAATTGGATGACTTCTCAACTAGATGACTTCTCTTGAACATGTCTGTGACACTAATATGAATTGGTTGCGTTAACCCCAAAAGATGGATGGTATGAAAGACCAATAGTATGATGATCAGTGAATGGAATAACCCAACCCAACTCAAACATGGAGATGAAGTGAAAGTGTCATGTTCAAGAGCGACTTGCTACCATAAATTCTTCAAGTTTTTTCCCTTTTTTCCTTAGTCATTGCTGACCAGTACCTCTTTATTTTTGTCAAGCTTGAGGAGGATAACATATGCTTGTTCTATAATTTTCCCTTTGGGCAAACCCATCGCTATTTGATGTTTTAACGAGTCTATCGACTGTGAAACCCGATCTTATCTAGATGGACAAGTTTTTCATTATTATTTTAATGAGTTTAATGACAAGGATAACTCAGTCCTTTTCATGTGTAGAGAGTTTGAAAAGAGACGAAAAAAACTCTATAAGCTCTTTTTCATAAAATAATCCCTCAAGTCCAAAAAAGGATAAAATAATACAAGAGAGATGTCATTTCCAAAACTTTAATGAGCTAGAAAATACAAGCGCTCGACTATATTTTCTTATTTAGAGAGTCTAAAAAGAGTTTAAAGAGGACTCTATTTTGAGGAACGAGTGGTGTCTAGGTTAGCAACTAGTTCTGGTGATGTTGGAACTTCTCAGAACATGTTGATTTATGTGAAGAGGTTGGCTAATAAGACCATTCATTGCAACTGTTCCTCAAAAAAGGGTAAATCAACCAAGTGAAAGTGTATGATCAGCCAAGGAGATGGTGGCGATGGTATGAAAACAACCAAGGCTCATCTGATAGAAAAAGCTAATAGAATGGCAATCACGAGGGTTAAAAATTGAAAATGGGTTCATTTTTAGACAAGCTTGAACCATAGGGAACTATGCTTGGATTCAGTTTCATTTTTACACAAGCTCAAAATGAAAAAACTATCCTTGAAAATGGTTTGCATGCCCCCAGCATGATGAAAGGAAGAGTCTCTTGTAGCCAGATGGAAGTCACTGTGATGAAGCAGGATGGTTATCCAATACCTTTTGGCTTCGTCTAGATAGACAAAGGTGAATGGGGTGCTTCCCTTCACATAACCTACAGGGAAACTTAACTTTACCATTAGGTGCATGCCCCCTAAGCTTCATTACATTCACCTAAGTAGACTACTCATGGCTATCAAGTGGATGGAATGAAGGTTCTTTTATGAGATCAAGTGAAAGATTCGACTTGGAACTTGGGACCTTGTTTCCTTTTTAAATGAGCTTGACACAAGACAAGAAACTCTGCTCAGATTCTTTTGTTTCATTTTTTAACGAGTTTGACACAAGATAAGGAACTATCCCCATATCCTTAGTTTCATTTTTTTTTAACGAGGTTGACACAAGATCAGGAACTATCCTCACGGACCTATTTCTTTTTTTTAATGAGGTTGACACAGTAAAAGAACTGTCCTCATAGGCCTTTGTTTCATTTTTTAACGAGGTTGACAACGAACTATCCTTAGATTTGTCCAGATAGACAACATTATTGAATTGATCACTAGTTGATGTAGGTATGGAACATGTTGCCACATAATTTAGCAGTGGCGGGGATGATACCATTGGTGTAAATGGACCATTTAGGGACAATGGTTGACTTGGAGCTATATTTGGATTGGGAAATTAAAGCTGGTCAACGGTGACAATTTTGCCTTGGTTCAGGAAACAAATGACTCGAAATAATGTTGAAACAATAGCTCCCATGTCGTAAACATATTCACGCCCAAGAAGTAAATTGTAATATAAAGGGCCTGGGATTATTGTGACATTCAGATAAATGGTTCTCCCTCCCAAAGTAATAGGTAATTGAGGAAGGATCCCTAATGGTCATCTGGTTCCTCTGTTAAATCTCAACAGATTCTATGTAACAAGCATAAGCAGTGGCGAACCAAGCGCTTGCCAAAAAGTTGAGGAAATGATATTCATTGAAACACCTTCATTTATAATAGTGCTAGATACAATCATTTTACAAACTTGTACTATGATCTGGAAAGGCACATAAGAAGGAAGGTGAAATCCTACTAGTCAATTCCAATCAAAGGAAGTGACAAGACTACTTGGAGGGGGTATCGTAGAAACGCGAGAATTAACCCCTTGAATTACGAGAGTGGGAGTATTTTCCTCCTGTCTTGAAGGGACAATAGGATTGCCCCCAAGCTCATTTGAATTTGAAGAAACAAAAAGAACCTGAATGGTCTGGTGTTCACTCTCTTCAGGAAAGGTACGATTTACTGAAGGTGAAATCAGTTCAATTGTTACCTCAACTTGTTGATTTGGATTGGGTATAGACTCATAGGATTCACTTTCAAAGAGAGTGGTTTTGACCGACAGTTGATTTTGGTAAGTCAATTCATCAACTAGTGAAGGATTTAGGGAGAGTTTCCTGTAACCAGATGGAAGTCACTGCAGTGAAGCAGGACGGTTATTCAACACTTCCTTGGCTTCATCCAGATAGGGACAAGGTAAATGGGGTGATTCCATTTACATAACCTACATGGAAAGTTGACTTTCCCTTTCTTTCCATGAACTTTACAATCACTAGTTCATGGTGTGTCACCAACATGATATCCATAGGTTGATGACACGGAATGATGTGAATGTGAAGACCATTTTTCTAAGATCTGAGGAATATCAGGACAATTTCTAAGAAGATGGTCTCCCGCACAAGGTTTGCATGGATATTTAACTTTGTGAGGCTCAACGGATGGATTTTTATCAGATGTTGCATTCAAAGCAATGGTTTCTTGGCTGTCCCCTTGCTGAATTGGTTTCTTCTTCTTCTTAGCCACCTGGTTAATAGTACCAATACTTTTGGTAATACCAGGCCCTTTAGATTACAATTTACTTCTTGGGCGTGACCATGTTTACGACATGGGAGCTATTGTTTCAACATTCTTTTGAGTGATTTGTTTCCCGCACGAAGGCAAAATTGTCACCGTTGACCAACTTTCATTTCCTGGTCCAAATATAGCTCCAAGACAACCATCGTCCCTAAATGGTCCATTTATACCAATGGTATCATCCCTGCCAGGGGTAAATTATGTGGCAACATGTTCCATACCTACATCAATTGACGATCAATTTAGTAATGTTGTCTATCTGGATAAATCCGAGGATAGTTCGTTGTCAACCTTGTTAAAAATGAAACAAAGGCCTATGAGGATAGTTCTTTTACTGTGTCAACCTCATTAAAAAAATGAAACAAGTCCATGAGGATAGTTCCTGATCTTGTGTCAACCTTGTTAAAAAAATGAAACTAAGGATATGGGGATAGTTCCTTATCTTGTGTCAACCTCGTTAAAAAATGAAACAAAGAATCTAGGCAGAGTTTCTTGTCTTGTATCAAGCTCGTTTAAAATAAAAACAAGGTCCCAAGTTCCAAGTCGAGTCTTTCACTTGATCTCGTAAAAGAACCTTCATTCCATCCACTTGATAACCATGAGTAGTCTACTTAGGTGAATGTAATGAAGCTTAGGGGGCATGCACCGAATGGTAAAGTTAAGTTTCCTTGTAGGTTATGTGAAGGGAAGCACCCCATTCACCTTTGTCTATCTGGATGAAGCGAAAAGGGGTTGGATAACCATCCTGCTTCATCGCAGTGACTTCCATCTGGCTATAGGAGACTGTCGCTTTCATCATGCTGGGGGCATGCAAACCATTTTCAAGCATAGTTTTTTCATTTCGAACTTGTGTAAAAATGAAACTGAACCCAAGCATAGTTCCCTGTGGTTCAAGCTTGTCTAAAAATGAACCCATTTTCAATTTTTAACCCTCGTGATTGCCATTCTATCAACCTTTTCTATCAGATGAGCCTTGGTTGTTTTCATCCCATCGCCACCATCTCTTTGGCTGATCATACACTTTCACTTGGTTGTTTTACCCTTTTTTGAGGAAGAGTTGCAATGAGTGGTCTTATTAGCCAACCTCTTCACATAAATCAACATGTTTTGAGAAGTTCCAGAATCACCAGAACCAGTTGCTATCGTAGACACTGCTCGTTCCTCAAAATAGAGTCCTCTTTAAACTCTTTTCAGACTCCCTAAATAAGAAAAGATATTTGAGCGCTTGTCTTTTCCAGCTCGTTAAAGTATTGGAAATGTCATCCCTCCTGTATTATTTTATCCTTTTTCGTACCTGAGGGATTACTTTACAAAAAAGAACTTATGGATTTTGCTTGTTGTCCCATTTCAAACTCTCTAAACATGAAAAGGACCGAGTTATCCTTGTCATTAAACTCGTTAAAATAATAGCAACAAACTTGTCCATCTAGATGAGACTGAGTTTTACTGTCACTAGACTCGTTAAAACATGAAATAACGATAGGTTTGACCGAAGGGAGAATTATAGAACAAGCATATGTTATCCTCCTCAAGCTTGAGAAAAACAAAGAGGTACTAGTCAGCAATGACTGGGGAAAAAGGGGAAAAACTTGAAGAATTTATGGTAGCAAGTCACTCTTGAACATGACACTTTGACTCCATCTCCATGATTGAGTTGGGTTGGGTTATTTCGTTCACTAGTCATCATACCATTGGTCTTTCATACAATCCATCTTTTGGGGTTAATGCTACCAATTCATCTCAGTGCCATCAACATGATCAAGAGAAGTCATCCAGTTAATGTCTCATACACTGCAATACCTCCAACCTTCATTTTTTTCATGACACCATTCCTGAACCTTATGTCATCAGTTCATTTTCACCTCTAGAAATAATTTGTTTCGTTTCATGTCGTAGATGTGGGATACATCAAGGCCCTCGTATGACAAGTCACTTCTTGTCGACATTAGCTCATTATCCAAGAAGTTGACTTAGAAACAACCCTTTTAGTGCTTTGAAGCTTGCATACATCAATGGCAAGTTTCTCAATTCCGGCAACAGGTTGATATCAATGGCCTTCGATCGAAAGATTTTGCGTGGTGTTTGACATCAAATCATGTATTCACACCATGTTAATTGTACTGTAGTACCTTGAGGATCATTATCATCATCGATGATCCCTCTTGCGTCTATTAACAGCTCACATCACTGGCTGGTAATCAGGCGATTTCTTTCTATGTTCGACTTCAGAACATCTCTTCACATAGATTTACTTGTACATCGAGCAAAGATTGAATGGGTTTTAAGACCCCAGATCTAGTTTCATCCATCTAGGCTACGATATATTTAGTGATATAAAAACATCAAATGTACAAAGGCTCTACACAAATGGTCTTCCTAATCATGGATTGTGACTCTATGTTTGTTTAATCACGAGTCTGTGTCTATAGACGACCATTTGATCTATGTACATGAAACGAAATTTATAAAGTTGAACATGGGAATGCCTTCCTCAGCTAGATCATGAAAATCGTATTATGATGATGTATTGTATTGTAACTTATGCAGGTCACCTTCTGGTTCGAAACTTCGGATCTTCATGATAAAGCATTTCACCAGACATGAATATTTACGACCTCATGCTTTAGGGGGGAATTGTTATAGACATATTTGGGCACATCAACCCCAAACTTATATGTTGATATATTAGGGCTCATCAACCCCTAAAAAAGTTGTTTCATACCCTAAAGGAACATAGTCATATTAATACATCATTCCCCAAAAGTTCCATCTGAGAAACCAACCAAAAATTGCCTAAATTGAACCATACTGATTGCTTCACTGGCAAAATGTGATGCATACTGAGTGGTACACTGCCAGGGTGTGATGCATACTATTTAGGCCTTCTATAGGGTGCAATGGCTGAGTATGGACAAATTTCTAGGACAGTTTGTTAGTTGGTTGCTCATGGAATCTTCTAGAAACTTCTCCTATGTCACTTGCCTCTCTGAATTCACCCAAGTATGAACAAGGGAAATAGGAAACCATCTCCAATCCCTTCTCTTGTGGAACCAATTGTAACAAGTGGAATGACACTAATCAAACGCCATGGATGACTCACACCCTTGCAAAAATCTATAAATTGATCCCCCATCCAAGAGATCAAGATGTTGGAATGTTGTGAATTGCAAGTGTTGATAGTTTGTAATTGAGGAGAGAGAATTGTATTCTTGTTGGTGTGATCTTGCTATTTCATGAGGTGAAGAAGGATTGAAGATGGGAGGATGGCACTGGATTAGACAAATGGGTTGTAATTCTCCTTTCTATTAATAAATCTCTTCGAGTTTTCTCCCATATGATTGTGCAATTGTGAATGCTATCATTTGTTCATTATATATCTGATTATGTAATGTTTATGTTGTAATAGATCACGAAGCTTTGACAGTTCTTTGTTGCTGTACTTGTGCAGGTACTCTCCAAGCATGTTAAGTACGGGGAGGAGTTGCAGGATCTACCAAAGGAGAGAGATATCAAGCAAGGGATTAAGCGGAAGTTCCAGGTTGGTTCCACTAAATTTCTCTTATCTGTTACACATAGGAAAAATCATTAAATTGCTTTAAACTATTGTTTCTAGGGTAGCTGCCAAACCTAGAGCGTTAGTCATTTGACAAGGCTCTATCTATAGTTTATCAAATTGAACATAAAACATACAATAACAACAAACAAATATCTGTTCATTCCCCAGCGGAGTCGCTAATTTGTTTTTGGGAAAATTAGTGTCTTGTCAAACAACTAACCCTCTAGGTTGGTAGCTACCCTAGAAACAATAGTTTAAAGCAATTCAATGATTTTTCTTATGTGTAACAGATAAGAGAAAGATAGTGGAACCAACCTGGAACTTTTTCTTAATCCCTTGCTTGATCTCTCTCTCCTTTGGCATATCTTGCAACTCCTCCTCGTACTTAACACGTTTGGAGAGTACCTGCACAAGTACAACAACAAAGAACTGTCAAAGCATCATGATCTATTACAACAAAAACTTTACAGAATTAGATATATAATGAACAAATGATAACATTCACAATTGCACAATCATATGGGAGAAAACTTGAAGAGATTTATTAATAGAAACGAGAATTACAACCCAGTTGTCTGATCCAGCGCCATCCTCCCAGCTTCAATCCTTCTTCACCTCATGAAATAGAAATACCACACCAACAAGAATACAATGCTCTCTCCTCAATTTCAAACTATCAGCACTTAATTGGAATTTACAACATCCCAGCCCCTTGATCTCTTGGATGGGAGATCAATTTATAGATTTTTGCAAGGGTGTGAGTCATCCATGGGGTTTGATTAGTGTCATTCCACTTGTTACAATTGGTTCCACAAGAGAAGGGATTGGAGATGGTTTCCTAGTTACCTTGTTCATCCTTGGGAAAATTCAGAGAGGCAAGTGGCACAGGAGAAGTTTCTAGAATATTCCATGAGAAACCAACTAAAAAATTGTCCCGAAAAATCATCCATCCTTGCCCATCACACCTTATAGAAGGCCTAAACATTATGCATCATACCCTAGTAGTGTACCACTCAGTATGCATCGCACTTTGCCAGTGGAGCAGTCAGTATGGTTCAATTTAGAAAATTTTTGGATGGTTTCTCAGATGCAACTTTTGGGGGATGATGTATTCAGATGACTATGTTCCTTTAGGGTATGATACAACTCTTTTAGGGGTTGATGAGACCTAATATATCGACATATAAGTTTGGGGTTGATGTGCCCAAATATGTCTACAACACCATACCTAGGGCTGATCAACTGGTCACCAAAACCAAAACAACTCCCATTCAAATCTAGAATCCTAAATCAGGTTCACCGATTGGTTCATAATTGAAACACACTATTCACCTGCTGCCATGGAATGGATGATGAATACTAAAGATAGTGATGTAATGAAATAATGATGATGAGCATTAATGGGGAAATGCTGAATGGAGGATTTTATGAGTAGAGTTATTTTGAAATCTATCTTACGAGTCAATCACATCAATAATTTAATGGAAAATAAATTATTGATATGATGGATCCATAAGGAAAATTTCAAAATGATGAGGAATACTGATGGCCATAATGGGTGATCTTGAATAGTGGTCCTCTACATAGCCTTTTATAATGCGTAGCCTTTCTTTTCCATGTGGCACCTCCCGAAAGTGGTGTGGACCCCCAGGTGCACTTTTTCCAACAATGAACACACCACCCCTTTCCTATTGTCATGGAGTTGCATTAGCCCCATATTATTTTATGTGGAGTGGGTTTCACAACCAAATATTATTTTATTAATACAAAAATATGTACAATATTTACAATCTTGGCCTTGCGGCCACTTTTCCAAAATGACATATATGTCCCTAGGCAAGCTAGTCCAAAAATCCATTTACACATATACATAGTCACATAGGCATGCAAAAATGACTCCAACTCACTAACCTAATTGTTATATGCCTTGACATCACCTGCCTAATATCAAAGTATATATATTTACATCATAAAATAATAGCACTATTACATGCCTCCCCCAGTTATTTTATGCACTGTCCTTAGTGCAACATATATATACATCTATATACAACATTAGTAAAAAGGATGAGGGTAATCCTCCCTCATGACATATTCTTACTCCCAAGTAGACTCGATAGGCCCAAGCAAGGTCCATTGTACCTTTACCATGCCGACGACTTGATTCTGCAACACCCACTTTGTCCAAAATATGTACCGATTAGACCTTAAATTCACCTCCTTGTTCCCCCAGAATCATATGCCAATCAATCATGTGATCAATATCATGAATATATCTTTTAAGTATAGATACATGGAATACATCATGAACATGCATGGATGTAGTTAATGCAAGTGTATATGCAATATGACATATCCTCCCTAGAATCTCGAATGTACAATAGTAACATGTTGCCAATTTGGCACAAATTTCCAATTCTATTGAGTTTTTCTGTGGTCTAAATTTTAGAAACACATGACCCCGAATTTTAGATTCTTAATGAATTCTATGCTTATCCTCATAACTTTTCAGCCTGTCCATAGAAGCTTTCAGATTGTGCCTTATTTTTTATAATTGTCTCTTCCATATATCTGAGTAATTCAGGGCCAACCATGACTCTTTCTACCATATTTCTCAAACTCTCAAGATTATGGCACTTTCTACTATATAACCCTTTAAACAAACTCATAGTTAATGGAGCCCCACATCCTTTATTGTACACAAACTCTACCAAATGTAGATAATTCTCCCATTGGATGGTTTATCCATAATGTACCTTCGTAACATGTCCTCAATTACCTGATTAACCCTCTTAGTCTATCCATAATACTCTAGGAAATATGGAGTACTAAAATTCAATGTCGTACCTAACCCTTTAAATAATCCCATAAAAAATTAGATGTAAGCTTCAGAGGCACACCATGTAGCCTTGAAACTTCCCTCATAAAAATATCATTTGTATTTTCTACTTTATACACCAATTTCCTTGGAATGAAATGAACCACTTTGGTTAGTTTATCAACCACCACCATAATTTAGTCATGCCCTTTTCCCATCCTTGGAAAATTAGCAATAAAATACATTGACACCACATCCTACTTCCAATCAGAAATGGGTATGGGCTGTAAAAATCCTATTGGATGCTTTTGCTTGACCTTAGCTATCTGACATTCTAAACACCCTGCTATGTATTTCACCACATATGTCTTTAACCCAAGCCAAAAATAATGCTTTTTTACCACTCTAATAGTCTTCTAATAATTTAGGTGACCTACATAAGACATCCCATGCATCTTCATAAGAATCAACTCTTTCACCTCTTGCACATTTGTCACATATATATAGATTTTGTAAAGAATAATTCCATTTTCCCCAAAATCATAATCCAAATATCTTGGATACTTTTCCTCTCATTGTAATCTATTCTTGATATCCAAATACTATTGATTTGAGTTCCCAACTTCCAAAATGTTGGTTAATATATTTGTCTTGCATATACTTACTAACACAACATGCATCAGGTGCACTCATTGGCTAAGAGCATCTGCCACCTTATTCTCCTCTCCTTTAATATAAGTAATATCGAAGTCCTACTAAGCTAATAACTCCAACCATATAATTTGGCGAGCATTCAGGTTCAACTATTTACGAAAATGCCTCAAATTGTAGTGATTGATATACAACTCAAATATTTAACGCATAAGATAACGTATCTACATATTGAGAGCATGAATTATAATTCCAATTGTAAATCATGTGTAGCATAATTATTTTCATGTTTTTTCAATTTCCAGGATTTATAACACACCACATGCCCATTTTACATAAGTGCTCCCCCTAGACCTTCTTTACTTGCATCTATGAATACAAGGAAGTCCTCATTTGTGTCTGCAATATTCAATACATGAGAACTTGTTAACAAAGCCTTTAACTGCCAAAAGGCCTTTTCAGACTCGGAAGTCCATTCAAACTTAATACCTATTACCCTTCCTCTGGAATGATGTGATAGAGTAAGTAATCCTAGAAAATTCTGCAATAAAGCTCCTATAATAGGTAACTATGCCCATAAAATACCTAAATTCTGAAACATTCTTTGGTGCCAACCATTTCTTGATGGCCCTAATATTTTATTGATCCACAACTATCCTAGCTTTCGAAATAATGTGGCTTGAATAATGGATCTACTTATGATAGAAAGAAAATTGATTGATTTTAGCATATAACTTATGCTCCCTACGAACTTGCAAAATTAACCTTTGATGTTGCTTGTTCTCCTCCTCCAACGTAGAATACACCAAAATATCATATAGGAAAACAATAACAAACTTATCTAGATATTTCCAGAAAACACCATTCATTAAGCACAAAAAAACACCTGATGCATTGAATAATCCAAAAAGGCACTACCATGAACTCATAATTCCCATAATGAGTTTAGAAAGCTATCTTACTAATATCTTCTTATTTGATTCACAGCTGGTGATATATTGACCTTAAGTTAACCTTGGAAAATACCGTAGTTTCCCAAAGCTAATCAAACATATCATCTATCTTTGTCAATGGATATTTATTCTTAATAGTCATTTTGTTCAGTTGTAAAAAAATCCACACACAACTTAATGTTCCATCCTTATTTTTGGAAAATAAGACGAGCACCCCAAGATGATGTAATTGGTTGTATGTACCCCTTCTTTAATAATTCTTCCAACTACATCTATAATTCTCTGAGTTCTAGAGTGCTCATCGGATACACTGCTTTAGATAGTGGAGTATGTTGGCTTGTAGGGGCCTGACCTAGGTTCAGAGGTGATTTATCCAAACAAATCCCGGTACTACAGGCCCATTTGGCAACATTCCGCAGAGCGCAGACTGAGGTCTCACTCGAAGTAGTATGGGAGGGTGCTAGAACTAGTTTTTCACACCCTAGAGATCTCTGATGATTTTCAGTGGTCTGCGGTTTGACCCTACGCGCATGTCGCTACCCTCACCTATTAGTACCTTGCAGCTGGTGATGCTGCCTTCGCGCAACCCTACTCGGGGCTCTTTTCGTGTTAGTGCCCAATCCCTTATTTTTAACCTGATATTAGTTGATCACTTAGCTTATTTGCATGTGTTTAGTTATACTTAACAGTGTTCACCATTCATGCCATTGCGCGCGATAAATAAAACAATATAATTACAAAATATATCAACCATATAATAACTCAAAATAGATTCACAAGATTTGGAATAAAACTTCTATTTATTATTCTTCTTCCTTGGTTATAGACTCGACTTCGCCTTGCACACTCAGCTATAGGGGTCCACGCACTTAGCTGCGGACTCTACTAGGCCTCTGTGCACTTAGCTGTAGAGCCTCTTCCTACTACTACGACCCAAAGCACTTAGGCCTTCTCTCTATGCTCGTTATCTTCTAGACTTCATTTGTTCCTCTATGTATCTCTACTTCTCTTTACAACTTAGAGCCTCACTCTATTTATATAGTTCCATGGTCCGCGGACCATGGGTAGGTCGACACTACATTCAAAACTTAGGGCAGACAACCCTATGACTCTAATATACAATTTCCACTCTGTACCCACAATTCGCAAAGTCTTTTCAACAATAATACTCAACACTTGGGCTTTGAGCCCAAAAACATGTTGTGGGAGGATTCCATGCCCAATAGGCCCCCAACACAAACATCGTGACTCGTCCTCGAGTCACTCTGTCGGTGTGGTGATCTTGGCGTGAAGTCCCTCTAGCTAGTCCCGAACAACCTAAATGTCAAAAATGCACTGAGCTGCTGCCTTCTAAAGTTGCTGCATTCTTACTTCTGAACCCTCTGTTTCCGCGTACTACGCTGCATCTATGCATGCATTCCTTGAATCTGCACAAGCTTTCCTTCAATATCTGCCGTGATTATGAAGGCTTCATCAATCCATGGCTGGACATGCGCTTTTAGAACTGCTTCTTTATGGTGTGCTGCATCCACCAGCTCTTTTAAAGCCTTGGCCTACTGCATCCTTGCTAGCCACTGTGTAAGGACTATTGTCTGCACAGTCCCTCTAATGCTGTCATATTGTTGCTGGAGCTCACTGCCTCGGTCTCCAGCTGCTGAATGTTGGGGTCCTCCTGTAACGTAGTGAGGACCTCTAGTGCCTGCTCCAACATGTTGGTACAGTCACAGGCTGCACCTCCAATTTCTTCCATCCCTTCTACAATAGCGCTGGTGCGCTGTTCTCTGACCTCTGCGGGAGTGGAAGGTTGCGCCGTCAGCCGCAGCCTGACAATTTGGAGATTTAGCTCCAGCTGCACTCTTGTTGTTTCGTCACATGCATTATGGGCTCCACTTGCCAAATAGTGGATCCAAACTTTTGTTGGTAGGTCCGCTGCAATGGAACTCTAGGACGCGCTAGCAAGAATCGTCAACTGTCTATACCAACTGTCGATTCTCTGACACCAAATTGTCGCACTGCAAGTTAAGCTGTTCTATATTAATCCTCTGCTCACTCAGAATTTGGATTGTGTGGCTCTCTTTGGCATGGAGTTCTGCTGTTATTCCATCCTGCATCTGATAAAGCGTGTCACAGGGAAGGGAAACCAAGTTAAGGCCAATGCCTTTCATTGTCTTAAGCGTCACCTGATCCATTCTGCTCTCTGAGACTACCGCTCCCTCTGGCAAGGTTATTGTATTTTCCATCTTCACACGGAGCATTTGTTTTGCTACTGACGTGCCTGCTGCGATGTGGGTAGAATAGGTACCCTCCTACGGGGGCCTTATGTTATGAAACCAACTCAAGAAAAGATAGAAAAGATAGATCAACGCCTTAGAATTCAGCCTCTTCGAGGGGGCAACCTCCTTTACATTACATAAATGAACAATTCTTCGATGATTCAAAAGACAAAATCTCCTTTCTATATATAGGAGTCTAAGGAGTCACAATATAACCTAGTCGACTTAAAAATAATAATTTAAAGCCACAAAAATAAAAATAGAGGGATTCTATGGGGCACAGTAATAACAATATGGGGGCAATAGGGGCACAACAATATTAATAAGGGGTACAAATACAATAGTAATGGGGTAATCACTAGTATTATAGGGACCCAAAATGTCCCTCTCCTTCAAAAAAGTGTTGTCCTCAACACTTGAGTAGTTCTGGATGCTTCTATATAAAATTCTCATCCTCCCATGTGGAATCTTCAGCAAATAAGTTCTTCCACTTGATAAGATACTCTGAAATTGATCGATTTTGTAGCTATCGAGTTCTTGTCTCTGTGACTACTTCTGGTTCCAATATAATTTTTCCTTCCTCATCAAGTTCTGGAAATATTGTTTGAACTGGGAGCTTATCACCTATAACCTTCTTTAAACATGAAACATGGAAAACTGGG
>APFE030872831.1:0-14054 GCA_000404065.3 Pinus taeda
TCTTCTCCCCGAGGCGACCTTTTCCTAGATGGACCACATACATCAGTATGGACAAGTTCAAGTGGCCTACTAGCTGATCCTTCCTTCTCAGGGAAGTTAGTTCTGGTTTTCTTACCAAACTGACATGATTTACATATTGTATTGTCTGAAATTCTGATGTCTGGAAGACCACGAACTGCCTCGTATTTGCATGCTTTCCTTATTTGTGTGAAACTTAGATGCCCCAACCTCCGGTGCCATATCCAGTGTTCATCATTCTTGCTCAGATAGCATTGTTGTTGTCCTTCTTTGAATATGTATAAATTATTTGGAGTTCTTATGCCTTTGATCACTGTTTCTCCTGTATCAAGATCACGAACACTACATCCATTTGATCGAAATATTACCTCTGTTCCTTGATCGCACATCTAACTGACACTCAATAGATTATGCTTTAAGCCATCAACATACATAACATTTCCTGCTTTGACCGTATCTTTTAAAAGAACAGAACCTTTGCCTTTTATGAGAGCAGGGGTGTCATTTCCAAATGAGACCTTCTTGTCCTTCTCCAAGGCACTATATGACTGAAGTTTTTCTTTATCACCTATCATATGTTTTGAACATCCATTGTCGATGTACTATTGATTTTCCTGCCTTTCTACATATAAAGCTATACAACATCTTTCTGGTTGTGGTTCTTTCATTCTCCATGTTTTGATATTTGAGGCTTTCTCCTTCTGAATTGTTTGCTGAAACTTGCTCCTGCATTCATAATCTTCATGACCAAAATTATTACAAATAGAAAATTCTATTTCATTTTCAAGAGAAGAAAAGTTATTGTAGGTCCTTTTCATGATCCCAGTCATACTCCTCTGTTTTTGAGTTTCTCTAGTCATGATAGTTTTGTATGCAACACACTGAGCTGCTTTGTGTCCAAAATTGTGACAAGAGAAACATTGGCCATTGAAGAAATTCCTGCGATTATCAACCCTGCGAACCGAATGATTGTAGTTGTCGTTCATTCTTGATGCAAATTGAGAATGATTTACCTGTGGTCTGTTGTAGCTTCTATTTATCCTTGAAGCAGATTGCCCCTGATTTACTTGGTGGTCTCTGTTCATTCTTGAAGAAAAATGTCCCTGATTTACTTGGTGATCTCCATTAGGCCTTTTCTCACTCCTCCTTGCTGCATCAAGATAAATTTTGGAGGTGGATGGTTTCTGCGCTTGAGTTTCTTCTTCATTATATCCCAGACCTATCTTGATTAGAGGAGAATGCTACACTTTGATAATCTCATCTAACATTTCAGATCCTTTAACAAATCTAAGATCAAGAGCTTTAGTTTTCTCAGTCTCTTTTCTAAGTCCCACAATTTCACATTCTAACTTTTCATGATGTTTTTCACTTTCAGCTAGTTGAAATTGCAAAGTATCAATAATCATATTTTTCTCTTCTAAACAAATTTTGAGTTTAGAAATCTCTTCATAAAGACCTTCTTCATCTATAGCATCCATAAAATCATCATCTTCAAAAGCCATTAAAAGTCTATAGTTATTACCTCGTTCATCTTCATCACTATTTGAGAGTCCATCACTGTCTTCATGAGTGTAGTAGCTTTTCTTACTTACGTTCAGTTTCTTGTTCCATCTAACAGGTTCCTTACCTTTGTCAAGCTTATGAGGACTCTTGGCAGCATAGTGGTCGATTCTTCCACAAGCAAAGCATTTGAAGGGCAACTTACCTCTGAATCTTCCAGCACCCCATTGAAGGTTCTTGACAAAACTTGATTCTTCCTCTTCTTCTGACATATGTCCTAACTCATAGTAATCTCCTTTACCTGAAGCCTTGAATGCAACTTCTCTCCTATCTGACGGTCCTCCTTTCCTCATTTCATAAGCGGTTAGAATTCCGTGTAACCGCGACATGGTAATTTTCTGAAGATTCTCATTTTCTTCTATTGCAAAAACTTTTGATTCAAACTTAGGAGATAAAGATCTTAGAACCTTTTCAAACACAACAACCTCTTTTATTTCTTCACCCAAATTTTTCATACAATTAACAATCTCATCTATACGAAGGAAATATTTAGCCACACTTTCATCATTGTACATCCTGAGATTTTCACACTGAATTCTGAGGGTTTGAAGTTTTGCTCGTTTTACCTGCTCATCTCCTTCATAGCTCAGCACAATCTTGTCCCATATTTCTTTAGCGGTTTTATACTACATAACCTTGACAAATTCTGGTTGGGATAGACATCCTAATAGAGTGTCGACAGCCTTTTCAATTGTTTCAAACTGCTTCTTCTCAGCCGGATCTGTAGGAGTTGCTAATGGAAAAGTGTACCCTGTATCTATGATATCCGAGACTTCTGTACCAAGAGATTGAAGATAGGCTGTGACTCTTACCTTCCAATAGACAAAGTTGGTCCCATCAAAAATTGGTGGCCTGATTGATGCTTCTCTCTCGTAGATGCTCATGATGATAGATCTTCCTTCAAGCGATCAAGCTTCTTCTGAAGGACCTGCTCTGATACCAATTGTTGGAAATAATACTGAGAGGGGGGGTGAATCAGTATTATCTGATAAATTATTTACTTTTTCAAACCCATAACATATACGCTACTTCAGTTAGATGAACCTGCGTATATGCCTTTTTCTTCTTTCTGAGTTCCTAAACTGTGATCTGTCACCAGAGTGAGTTGCCATCAAGGACAACACCTATGTCATAGCACCAACACTGCCAAACCTATGCCAGAATGCCAAGAGACATGACTAACTAATCATCACCTGTCAATATGAGATCATCAACATAAAGTACAATGATAAATTGCTTACCTTTCACCATGATGTGGTGCAGGTTCGCATCTGCTTCATTCTTTATGAAGCCCAACCCGGTGAAATAGTTGTTGATCCTATTGTACCAAGCACAAGGTGCTTGCTTCAACCCGTACAATGCTCTCTTGAGTCAACACACATGTGACTCATGATTGAAGGTCTCAAAACCTTCAGGTTGTTCTATGTACACCTCTTCCTCAATCTTGTCATTTAGGAATGCAATCTTCACATCCATTTGATGGATCTTCCAACCCATCTATGTTGATAGTGCCAACATCGATCTGATATATGAGTACCTTGCTACAAGAGAAAAAGTCTCATCATAGTCAATCCCCTCGACCTGTGAGAAAACGCAGGAAATAAATCTTGCCTTATGCTTCTCCACACTGCCATCAATAGCTTGTTTTATCTTGTAAAGCCAATGGGAGCTCACAACTGACTTGTTCTCCAATCTTGGAACCACATCCCAAACACTTTTACAAACTCTGGAGTCATACTCTTCCACCATAGCATCAACCCAAATTGCTTGTTGCACTGCTTCCTAAAAGGAATATGGCTCGGTCTCAACACATTCCCCAACAAGGGCCATGTATCCAGTGTACCTCTCAGGTGACCTCCTCTATCTGTGCTGAGAAGATAGTTCTCCCACATTCTCTCTTGCATCCGACAACAATCTATCAACTTCTCTTATGTTCATCAATCCATCTCTAGAAGACTCTGCTTGAGTGGTTGTCTCCACTCCTGGAACCTCTGCTTGCGGCTGCTCCACATCAGTCTGAGGCTCCTCCTCCTTAGGAACCAACAGTTCTTCCACAGCTTGTAGTTGGAGCTCCCTCTCAAGGGAAACTCGCATGGCCTTCTGCTCATCAACCTTGAGATATCTATGAACCATTGTCTTCTGACTAGTAGGCAACACCTAATAGTTGTGGGGTGTATCAGTGTACCCCACAAGTATCCCCAACTCGACTGTCTGCTCAAGCTTCTTGCATGCATCCTTTGTCACATGGAAATATATCGATGAGCCAAAGATCCTGAAGTGACCCACATCTGGTCTCTTACCGAAGAAAGTTTCCTCTGGTGTCTTCTGTTGGAAATAATACTGTGAGGGGTGGTGAATCAGTATTATCAGATCAATCATTTTATTTCCCAAACAAAATTATATACACTACTTCAGTGAACTGAACTAGCGTGTACACACAACTGTGATTAGAGAAACCAATGTATATCCAGAGAACTTGTGATTTATAAAATTTATCATGTGTTAATCTTAAACCAGTGCATCAGTAACATATTAGATAGTGCAGTAAAAATAGAATAAAGCATCACACATAAGAAAGACACATGAACACCAATATTTAAGGTGGAAACCCAATGTGGGTGAAAACCACCTGCTGTTGTCGTCTCTGTCTTCTTTTAATAATAATAAAATATGTTTACAATCTTGTACTGGTGCAGACTGATACCAGTACATAGGCACCCACCTGCAGAAGGATACAACCTTCTCTCGTTTTCCAACTTCTGCTGGAAGGGAGCTGCAACCCCCTAGCTCTTGTACTAGCCAATTTGTTTATTAGTACGTAAGCGCCAACCTACAAAAGGCTACGACCTTCTTTCTTCCTCTAGGGACCATGTTTCATGAATTTTCAGATTGGATACTCCTGGAACACAACACCACAATCTGAAGGCCACGTTTCATCCACTTTTCATACTGGACCCATCAAAAACTTTTAAAATTAAACTACATCAACCAACATTCAGTTAATCTGAATAATCAAATCAATGACACCAGAACACTGCGTTGAACCCAGAAACCTGCATCATCATTCAGAACTAGCTGTAACCTCAGAAACCATGCATCAGACTGTATACACTACTTTCGTTAATCAAACTTGCGTATACCTCCAAAGCTACTGCAAACATAAACTTTTGAATCAAGTTTGTACCAACCAGCAATATACTGAACATCTAACGTCAACTTACAGAGCTTTACACAGGCAACAACAGAGATCACTTCTTCTCACTTATACAATCAATCTATCAAATATCAAACTCCTTATTCATTCAATTTTACATTCATATCTAAGAAGACTTCATTGACAGACAATAGTAAAACAACAGCATTGATCTGATAGATCAGTCATCCTTGAAAATCAAGATTTTCTTTTGCATAAGCTACTTGGAAGAGCCGAACCAGTGTGTATACGCACCTTCACCAAAGTGAACCAGCATATAGATCTGCAAATACTTACTTCATAACTTCGCTACACCTCCAGACTTCAGACAAACCCAAATCACGATATTTAAAGAATAAAAAAGGTGTAGATAATCAGATCTATCCCAATATGAGATCATTCAATAATAAGTCATTTCAGGTCTCATAATGTTGATCCAATGTTGAATTCAAGGTGCACAAAGTGTTTCATATCAAATTACAAACATAGCCCCTACAACATAAAATATACTTCAGATAGAAGTATTCCTTAGAAAACCATACACTTGCACATAACCCTTCATAAGATATTCATTACTTCGGTACTTAGCCCTTGATCTTTTCCTTCTTATATACTTAGATCCTTAGTCAATACCTTGGACCAAAACTACTTAGGACCAATACCTTGGACCAAATACCTAGGGTCAATACCACAGACCAAATACCTAGGGTTAATACCATGGATCAAATACCTCGGACCAAAACCTTGGCTTTCCAATATGTATGTGCTTTTCTTCCTATGGGAGTATGTTATATGTATACGCTCTTTTTGTTCAATGTACCAGCATGTATACGTTGTTTTGACTAAGTGGAACTGTGTATACTTCTTAAATTGCTTTTCATCAACCTTTTCCTTTACCTTCTTTATTCTGATCAGTAGACCTCAATCCTATCTTCCTATTCTTCTGTACCGCCATCCTATTACCTCTGAATATACCTGTTGTACTTTGAGTTGCCTTTTACAAAAATTGAATTGACCTGTGAGTGAGTTTCCATCAAGGACAACACTTGTATCATAATGCCAACAATCTCCCCTTTGGACTTCATTGCAACCATGATGGTGTTGATTACTGCAAGCTGTAGAAACTATTAGAGATAACACGAAACACCAAAATACTCTCCCCCTTTGACATCAAAGGCAAAGGGCAGACCAAGTAACTTTCCTCCTCTGATATACATTATGTTGTTTATTCTCCCCTTGAGTACATGCCGAGTCTGGAGAGATATGAATCAAAAGAATAACATGGCTCTATAACTCAACTATGTCAATTTGACCTTCCTATCACCAATAACTCATACATACATCAATATCCCAATCAAATAGGGATATACCAAGTTTGACCCATCCACCCAACCAAGTGGGGATATACCAATTGTTTAAACATGATAGAAATACAATAAATATTACATCATCTATCCCATGCAAAGTGGGGATACAAATTACATCACTTGTCCAATAGGACTCATTCAAATGTATGACAAGTCATATCACACCCTAGACTTTTACATGATTTAAGCAACAAATGGTATAAATATCTAAAGCCATAGCTGGACTCAGCAACCATAATGCCAACAATGCATAACATGAGTGAAGGCTAATACTCCCCCTGAACCTGTGCTACCTATGCATCGTCAACAAGTCATTCATCAAGGCATCTTTGTCAGTCAGATAAAAAGTAACGAACAAAAACATATCGTCAGACTGTAATCACCAACATTAGACAAAGTGCCCATATCAAAGTCTGACCCACTATTTTTCCTGTCAGAAAAACATATACGCTTCTTCACCCACAGAAACTCACATGTATACGCAACTATACTTCATGAAACCTGTGTATAATAACCTTCCTCTGAAAAACTAGATTTAACAGAAGGATGATGTAGCAACTGCTCCCATCTTTTATCTAAGATATTCAAATGTTTCTCTGAGTAGTGGTTTAGTGAATATATCAGCAACCTATTCTTTTGAGGGAACATACTCCAATTTGACCTTTTGTTCAAGCACTTGTTCTTGTAAAAAATGGTACTTAATGGGTATGTGCTTGGTATTGGAGTGCATCACTGGATTTTTTGAAATACATTGATGGCACTTGTATTATCACATAGAATGGAGATGGGTGGAGTATATGTGATTTGAATGTCTTGCAAGGTTTGTTTCATCCGAAGTAGTTGTGTGTAGCAAGATGCAACAACCACATATTATGCTTCAGCTGTAGATAAAGCAATCAAACTTTGTTTCTTGTTGAACCAAGATACTAACTAAGAACCCATATAGAATTCACCACCACTAGTGCTCTTTCAATCATCAACACTTCTTGCCCACTCTGCATCTGTATATGCATATAGAGTAAGGTTTGTATCTTTAGGATACCATAGTCCAAAGTCCTGAGTTCCTTGAAGACATTTGAAAATTCTTTTGACTGCCTGGAGATGTGATTCCTTTGGATTTGCTTGGAACCTTCCAACAATTCCTACCGCATGCATGATGTCAGGTCTAGTACCTGTTAGATAAAGCAGACTTCCAATCATAGATCTGTAAGTTGGTTGGTTTACTTCTAGTGATTCATCATTAGATCTGAGGTTGCATCCTATTACCATTGGAGTACATACTGGTTTAGAATCTTCCATTCCATACTTTTTCAAGATTTGCTTGAGATATTTGGTTTGTGAGATAAAGGTACCTCTTTTGTTTGCTGAACTTGTAGATCAATAAAATAAGTAAGTTCACCAAGTAAGGACATTTCAAATTATTTTTGCATTACTGAAGCAAAATTCTAACTCATGGATTCTTCATTGCTACCAAAAATGATATCATCAACATAAACAACAATAATTAGCAATTTATCATTTTCAATATTTGTGTATAAATTGTTATCTATATAACCTTTTGTAAAGTCTTGTTGTTGTAGATATTTGTCAAGGTGGTAATACCAAGCCCTTGGAGCCTATTTTAGACCATAGAGAGCCTTTTTGAGTCTGCATACTTGCATCATTTCCAAGAATGAATCCTTCTGGTTGTTCAATATAAACTTCTTCTTCTAAATCTCCATTAAGAAAGGCTGATTTTACATCCATTTGATATGCTTTGAATTTTTGAAAACTGGAAAGAGCAAGAAACATCCTTATGGCTTCAAGTCTGGAAACAGGTGCAAAAGTTTCTTCAAAACCTATACCTTCTTGTTGGGCATACCCTTTGCAAAAAAGTCTTGCCTTGTTTCTAATAACTTCTCCATTTTCATTCAACTTATTCTTAAATATCCATTTTGTTCCTATGATATTTTTATCATGAGGTCTAGGAACTAACTCCCAAGTATCATTCTTTTCAATTTGATCTAATTCTTCATCCATGGCCTTGACCCAACATTCATCTTTGCAGGCTTCATTTACATTCTGAGGTTTTGTGGAGGATAGTAATGCTAGATAACTTGAGTTTCCTATAAGATTTCTTGTTATCTGTACTCCAAACACTTTTTCTCCTAAAATTTGAGGTTCTGGATGTTTTTTTTTAACACACTTGGATGGAGTCTTTTCCCTATCTGTTGTATCTTCTTCTAGTGCTTCATTGGTTTCTTCTTCAATATCATTTTGATTTGATGCGGGAAAGTAATCCCCATCTTCCCCATTGTCACATTCCTCTACTGATTTTATTTGTTCTAGATTTATGCATGCTTCATCAACTACAACATCAATGCTTTCAATAATTTTTCGAGGTCTTTTATTATAACATTTGTATCCTTTACTTCTAGAAGAATAACCAAGAAGAATACCTTCATCTGCTCTGGGTTCAGACTTACCAAGTTTTTCATCAATCCTTTTGATAAAACAATTTCTTCCAAAAACTTTAAAGTATTTTATACTAGGAGGATTACAATACCCAAGTTCATGTGGAGTTTGAGTGCTATTTACTCGAACATTTGCTTTGTTGATAATAGTCATGGCTACAAATGTAGCTTTGCCCCAGAAGGTTGCAGGAGTTCCAGATTCATCCAGCATAGCTCGAGCCATTTGTTGAACTGTTATGTTCATCCTTTCTACTACACCATTTTTTCGAGGAGTTCTTGTAGTGGAGAATTGCCTTTTTATTCCATGTTGCTCACAAAAGTCAAAGAATTCATCTGATATGAATTCTCCCCCTCGATCAGATCTGAGACATTTGATTTTTCAATCTGATCCATTTTCAATGAAATCTTTGAAGGATTTAAACTTTTCAAATGCTTCATCTTTATGCTTTAGAAGACCTATCCAACACATTCTATAAAAATCGTCAATAAACAAAATAAAGTATTCTTCTCCACGAGGTGACTTTTTCGTTGTTGGTCCACATAAATCTGTATGCATAAGTTCAAGAGGCTTACTTGCCGACCCTTCCTTTTCAATGAAGTGAACTTTGGTTTTCTTACCGATTTGACATGGTTTGTGTTATGCCCTTATACCAATAGTTGTCATATATCATGATTGACTTGTTGAGCTTTATAATATGTCCATACCTTTACTTGTTGCAAAGGTTTTCCATATTCGTAAAAAATAAAATAAAAAAATAAAAAATGTAAAGAGGGTATACCCTAAAAGAAAAATCAAAAGGTGAAAAGAATAAAAATATGGTCAAAAAATGAAAGAAAATGAACCCCAACAAAAAGAAATACCAGGAAAGTGTGCAAGTCTAAATGCCACTACTTTTTTACTGTTGTAGAATAAACAATTGTGTGTAGTTTGTCACTTATGCCACAATTTATGAATAGTCAAACAGTTTAAGATTGGCTAATTCATTTTTCAATTTCATGTTGTAGAAATAGAGAATAAATATCTGACCAAACAGTGTAATCTTGGCAAATAAGTAGATAGGTAGAGTGAAAAAATGAACTCAACAGTTTAATATGAGCCCTTGGATGTAATAAGTGTAGAACTAGATAGGCCATCACCATGTAAAAGAAAAGAAAGTTTGATAAGGGTTTTCCAGACTAAGTGCACCCTAATAAAGAAGTGAAAATGCTAGGTTAAGTAGGTAGGATAGGTATATGATGGTTACAGAATAATATGTGGTGAATGATAAGTTTGAATGTGTAAATCTTTTACTTTCATCACAAGGCAAAGGCATGTATCACATGGAAGACACATCAAGCAACCAAAGTCAAAAATAATTAACTTCCCTGCTCATTTCTCCTAAATTTTCACTAATCTCCCCTAAGTGCCAAGGTATTTATCAAGTTAGAGAGGCTCAGAGCATTTCTCTGACTTTTGGAGGGACCGGAACCTCGGCCCAATAATTTATAATGCCTAAGTACTTAAAACCCCTTCATCAAAATTCACCCCCCTTCATAAATCATTCATTTCCTTTATAAAGTTTTCCTACGTAAAATCCTATTTTACTTAGGGAAATTAAAATATTTTCCATAAAAACCCTCCTTTTTCACTTAGCCTAAGTTTTAAACATATACATGAAAATGGTTCAAACTTAGCGCACACTTAACAAAATCATATTAACTTTTAACTTACATTATTATTTAATTTCTCGATATAAACATTAACATTCCCGTATTACTATAACTATACAAAATCCCCAAATTCATATATATCTCACCCCTCGATTAAATATAACTGTAATAGAGTTAATAATTGGGATTAATTAGTTAAACCATAACTAATTAAGAACCCCGACCCTCGCCATATTAAGTGAGGATTAATTAATAACTCAACGACCAATCTCGTTGCTCTCAATGTAATTAAAAAACTTTTAATTATGTTGGGCTCGCCCTCATTAACTTTTAGCCACCTCACCTCCCCGATAGCCATTTGATCAAGCCCCTCAGATCAAACGATTGTCATGCATATCGCACGTCCCTCCACGACCGAACATTAGCGTGCAATCACGAGCAATTTTTCAAACAGTGTTATCACCACACGTTGCTCATTGCATGGAATCGCTCAATCTAGCCCAAATACCGCTTCCCCTCCATTAGCAGTGCGATTAAAACTGCTTACCGCCTCCCGCTAATGAAAAAGCATCAAATCTTCCTCCCACTAATGCCACTTGTCTAAATCCCAAAACCCGCCAAATTTTTGACTTTATATAAAAAACAAAAGTAATCAATTTGTTATCCTATTCTGTGAATGCATACATCCATGTAAACTGAACGTCGAAGTTAACCAGCTCGTGCACCCAACCACCAACCACCTTCAAAACTTGCAGTCGACGTTGCTCAGAGTCCACCATTCACACCCAATGTACTTGCATTACATTGCCCATCCGTAAAAACAGGTATTTACTAATTCCCAACAAGAAACCCTATGAATACTTTCTTTCTCTACAACTAATTGAAAAGAAACCTAAATTTTACCATAATTCAGTTACTGCACCTGAAATTCAAGTTCCCCAGACCCTCTGTTTTCACCAATTTCTCATAAAAACCCCAATTTCCTATCTGAATCCATAAGGACCAGAATGGAAACCCTCATTGCCCTAAATATTGCACCTATTACTACCCCCCACCGTGACTTAGATTATCTGCCCTTAGTAGATAAGGATTTTCAAATAAAAGACTTGGACACCGATAAAAACCATCTGAAAGTCTTTTGCCAATGCAGAGATAATCACTTGAATGGCTATGACACCATAGGACTATGGGAATCAAATCTCCCAATGCATTTTCTCCCCTCTGTGCACATTTTCCCTGAAATTATCTATCAATGTCATGCCAACTATGATCCCAACCTCAGAGCAGTAATGCCCTTAAATCAAACTATCCTCTTCACAATTACTGTAGACTCTGTCAATGAGATGCTTCAATTTCATCCCAATCAAGCCCTCACCCCCATTTCCCTTGGAGATTGGCTTGAGAAATCATCTAAATTGTCCCAATCTGAACTCAATCGCTTTTGCCAGAGTTTCATATACAAGGAGCATCAACCCCAAAATCCCCCTCCCTATCTATCAGTTTTCTTCATAGAAACAGGCAAAATTATAGTTGATATGATAGCTGTGGTCTTTGGATTTAATACCAGTGAATATGTAGATGAATTAACCCTAGTTTTGATGTCCATCTTTACCCCTGGTCAGCCCCATGCTGTCAAGTACAATTATGTTGTATTTATCGTTGAGAAAATCCATGACCAGTTCATGAGACAGGAAAATGAAAAAGTATTCAGGTATTCCACATGCATATATCACCTCATCCTCTACTATCAGTCTAACAAGTTCCCATTTTCTGTCAATAAAATTGATACAAAGGGTAACCTAAGATTAGTCATTTTTTGGACTTCTATCTTCCACCATTCTTTTGCTTGTCCTTATTCATATAATGAATTCATTGACCAGTTTGTCCACCCAGTGACCACCATACTGACAGGAAATCCTCCTCCTAGGATTAGTGATGAAATCAAAAGGATCCTTCAGCTATCCAAACAGTACAGGGTAGGTGACTAGTACTTGTACCAAAATCACACAGAGATCAAGATATATGGTTGTGAGCTACCTCCATTCAAACTTCCAAAATATGTTCCTATGAGGTTGTTTACATTGGAGTATTATAAACAAATGATAAACTCAGATCAGATTCACTTTACCAAGGCCAAGAAGAAAGCACAGTTGATAATCAAGGATCACCTAGGCCCATTTGTCTGCAACAATAGAGAAGCAGGCAAAGCAGCAGAAAAAATCCTAGAACCCTTGAAATTAAGTAAAATTTTTGGTTGGAAATATGACCCACACAGTTTCATTTGTGATAGGAGAATGAAAAATAGACTATCACTGTATTTTCATCACAGAATCCCATAAATTGAGCAATATGCTAATACGGATGAATGGAGAGAAGGAACTCTTGTAGATATGGATAGTGATCAGGTCAACGTAGAAAATATAATGAAATACCTAGAAAAGACACTTGACCTAGACTCTTTTAAACAGGTACCAGTTGGGACTTCTCAGAAGCCAACACCGGGAACTAGTGCCTCTACATCAGATATCTCTTAAAGGCACTCACAAGAAACTAGTGCACCCCTTGCAAAAACATCACATGAAAAAGAATAAGGAACCAATACTCTAGCAGCAGGGCAATCAAACATGTCAAAGCAGCCTGAAATTTCAGAAGAACAAGCCCCACCATAGTCCCATCCAACTCAAATTAACATGGGCGATCCCCTAGTTTTGCAGACTCCTCTGAGGAGTTTAAAAGGAGACAGGGAAGTAGCTACTCCTACCAGTGGTCCTTCGGACTAGCCTGGTGCTAAGAGGCACAGGCTAAATCCTTATTCAGAAGAAGAATTTGTTGAAAAAACAACAAGAAATTTGAAGAAAGAAGGTGTATACAGTCAGCATACATTCCTAGTAGGTGGGAAACCTTCCAGTTCCCAAAGGCAAGAGCTTGAACAACAGAAAAGTGCTAAAGTTTCATCATTCAGGTCTTCATCTAACAAGACCTTAGATATTAAAGAGAAATTCAAGGAAATAACGGCCAAAAATGAACAGTTAAAGGCCCAAACCTACACATAGTACTTGAAGATGGCTCCCACCAATCAAACTAGGTTGATGTCAGCTTATGACATCAAGGAAGGCAAAATGCAGATGAGCTTTTTAAAGCCTAAAGTACAACAGCTCCAAACACTTGTAGACTAGCTCAAAACTAATTTTGAGGTCTTGGCCAAGGACATTCACCCCATAGATCAAATATAATTACATAAGCAGACAAGGGAAATGGTATAATCAACATTGACAAGTAAGGCCATGATGGCACACAGATTGGAAAATTCACTGAATAATACCACTGCTCAGTTACATTTAGAAAGAGCCTCCTCACAGGTAAAAGACAATAGAATCAAGTCATTGGAGAATTTGATTATTGGATTGGGCCATAACCCAAAGGATGTCAAAGCTGTAGAGGCCCTGATCAAGAAGAAAAATGAATACATAGCTGCCTTGAGAAAGCAGTTAAAAATGCCACCACTGATGCATCCATAGACTACATAAGTAATTGAAGGAAAGAAGAATGAAGAAGAGCTTATGGATTTAGTCCTCAAGCTAAATGAACAATTAAAGGAGACGGAGCAGGATTTAGAAAAAACACTAAAAAGCAGGCAGAGTGAGTCAACCTCTCAGCCTCAAAATGTACTACCAGTAGTCTCCATGACAGTTCCTTCTACATTGGCCACAACTCTTACACCAAATGTCCCTTTGGCCATAGCAGAAACTATTACAAGTACAAGCACAGGTACATCACAAGTGGGAATTTCAGGTCAAAGCACTGAAGAATTAT
>APFE030872834.1:0-22471 GCA_000404065.3 Pinus taeda
TGGTGATTAGGCTGAAAAGGGAGCTTGCAAGTGCTAGCGAAAGTGGCTAGACTGTGAGCATGGATGTTATGGCTTCTCGATATCTTGGCAAGCTTAGATTCAGTGAAGTAATTGAGTACTTCTGTGGCAGCGGTCCTATAAGCTCTCAGCTTGTTGTCATTGATGACAAAGTTGCCTTTCATTTGTTGGATTATTAGGTCGGAGTCACCTAGAATGGAAATTTTTGTGGCCCTAAGAGCTTTAATGAGTTTAAGGCCTACAAGGAGGGCCTCATACTCTGCCATGTTGTTGGTGCATTTGAAATTCAATCTATAGGCATGACCTTCTGCATGGTCGTTTTGGCTGTTATGGATCCACACCCCTGCCCCTGCTCCTAGTTTATTTACTGAACTGTCAAACTCCAAATACCATAGGATTTCTTGGTCTTGACTAGCATTGGGAGTTGAAATTATCATTGGAGCGAGCATTTTTGAATTTCCTGTTTCAGGAGCCTCTTCAGAGATTAGGGTTTGCTGGGTAAGGGTAACTGATTCCTCAGTTATGCCTACTTCTTGTTCTAAATCCAAAGGCTTGTCATCGGTTGGGGAAGTATCATCATTGAACAGAATAAATGAATCCATGTCAGAATGGATTGAGTAAATGGGAAAGTTTTGGGGTTTTTCCTCACTACTCACCACATACTTCATCAACGTTTCTCTATACAATCTCTTTGGTTGCCCAAAGACTGAGATAGTGGCATAAGAGAGGTCTAATTGAAGGGATCCTTGGAGCTTTGCTCCCCAAGATCTTGACAAGAGCATCCCATACTTTGGTGGAATGTCGGCGACCACCACGTCCATCAGAATTGTTTTGTTGGGATACTGGACTAAAGACACACATAGATCTTTGATTAAACCTAGACACTTGACCTGACTGGAATCGAAGGAGAATAGGTCTTTGTATGGTCTCGTGATATCAAGGTTTAGCTTTTCCATTACTGCTTTGGGCATAAGATTGTATGAGGCCCCTGAATTAAACATAGCATTGTGCAAGACTTTATCGTGTATATGCAAGCTCACGTAAAAGGGCAGAATAGTTCCATATGCTGGTTTTCCGTTAACCTCAGGACCGAATAACAGCTCAGGTGTATCATCTAAAATATTGACATCATCTTTGGTCTCTGGCATTTGAAGTGTTTTTTGGATTTGTTGCCTATACACATTGTGTTTGGCAAGCTCAGAGAGGGGGATGGAAATTTTTAGTTTGCTTATTTCTGCTTCTAAGCTAAATGGTTTCTCCAATGGTGTCTTTGTGTTGGTGGTAGCTGATTTCCCCCTTTCAAGTGTATTTTCTATGATTTCCTCCTGACTATCAGTGTTATGGTGAGTGCTACTTTGTGGTATCTCTGTTTTGGGAAGGTTTTGCAGAGTGCTATTCAAATTTTCTTTTGTGGGGGAAGATAGAAAAGGGTGGTCATTAGCAGACTGCATGTCTGTTATGTCTTCCATGGTTACTTCCTGCAGTTTTGGGATCGTGTCATCAACTGGCTCTGTAATAACAATCAAGCTTTTAATCTTCTTGGGCTGTTTTGTTTGCTTTTGTTTGACTGACTCGGGCACATCAATTGTTCTAGTCCTTAGTTTGTATTGCTTGTGCACCTCATACACAGCAGAGTCGTAGCCTTGTTTGAAGTCAAAAGATTCTCTGGTTTGAGTCTGAAATTCACTAAAGTCTAGATCAGCTTGGTTTTGTTGGATAAGATGGCAGTCTTCTTGTGTTAAGAAAACCTGCTGTTCACTCTTTGAGCCCACCCAGTTTATGTGAGTATCTTCTAATGGCTCGCTAGATGTCGATGCCTCTGTGTAGTTCTCTTGGAACGGAGGTCTTATATCATGATCTGGGCTAGATTGTCCGGTGTTTGGGTTGTGAGTTTTCCTAAAATTAGGGTTTCTCATAGTGTTGGCTTGTGGGGCATCCCACGTAGCCTTTCTCTCAATGGTTTCTATTCTATCTCCTAGTCTGTGCATGCCACTGAGAATAGCATCGAGTTTTTGGTCTAGGGCTGAAGGTTCATCTTTAAAGGTGGTTCTTCTTTCGGCTCTGGCTCTATTTCTCTTGGCAATTAAGTTTGCATCTACGCTCACAGCAATGTCTTGCATCTCTGCCAGGTTTTGAGGGGCTCGTTCTCTTAACTGATAAGCCATGTCAGAATCGAAGCCATCGGGGAATTTATATAGAGAAAGGTCAGGTGGAGGCCTAAGGTTCTGTGGGATTGCATTGTAGACATTGTTAAACCTTGCACAGTAGTCTAAGACAACCTCCTGAGGGCCTCTTTTAATGGTGTCGTATTCGGACAATATGTGCAATGGGTCTTTCTTCTTCTCCCACCTATTGATAAATGTGTGGTATAAGGCTTCTGGATTTGCTATGGAATTGGCTGGAAGCGCTCTAAACCACGGCCTGACATCACCTGTCAAACTTTGGACAAAAATACTCATCCTTACAGTATCGTCGTCAATTTCATAGCTCTCAAAGTAATCTTGCAATTTATTTGTATGCTGAAGGGCCGTGCAGGCACTGGTGCCATCAAAATAAGTTATCTTGGTCTGGTAGTCCTGAGGCATGGCCCCGGGGTTTCCAGGCAGCTGTAAAGGGGCATATCTATTAGCCATATTTACAGGGATGAGTGGAACTGCAGGGATGAATGGAACAGTTGGAACAACTGTGATAATGGGAGTTGTAGTTGTAGTATGTACAGTGAACGGCGGTGTCGACGAGGTGGATGGCGAGGTAGATGATGAAGTAGGGAAAACAGGGGATGAGTGAAAAAGAATTTTGACAGGGGTTGAACCGTTGCTTGGCTGAACTTTCTCAGGACTAGAATCAGCTAAATTTTCTCTTTGCTCTATCTTCCTGAGGTTTCTAGGGATTAAATTTGGATTTTCAGAAGTAGTTGGGGGCTTTAGGTCTGGATTCGACCTTGTAATACGTGAATGCTTTTTGGGAGCCAGCTTCCAATTTGATAGTTGAAGTTATCTCAAAAGGGTCCCCAGTGGAGTTGCCATTATGTTATCGCTTAGGTTGTCCCTTGGCTCCTTCAGGGATACGGCCGAGGTAACCACAGACCAGGCTTTGGACTGCCGGTCCTAGCCTACCAGTAGTTAGAGAGGGCTCTCTCTTTGGGATTTTAGCTTTGTTTTTAGGGAATGATCTTAGGCTAGCTATTGAGTACAAAGGGTTTTGTTTTTTGGTGAGGAGAGAATGGTCTCAAGCAGAGAGGCAGTGCATGGAGTGATGAATTTCAAACCATTGGGCATGGAGTCAGAGGAGCGGGACTGTTGGTGTGTTTTTCTTGGTTATGAGGGGGATACGGAGCATATAGTTGCTCATGAAACAATTTTTTTGGGTTTTCTGAAAGAGATGAAGCGGAGGCCAGGGATGGAAGGCAACTAAGATATCTTTGATCCCGCTGACCGAGGTGAGGTGGATAGATTCTACCTAGGAACAATTTAAGATTTTCCTAAATAACAATCATACGTGGGTGACAAAAAACTAATATGCTCCTTGAGGTATTCATATTCAAGCTTTAAGTCAGAATGAAAAACATATAGTACGCTTGCAAAAAACTGTGTAAATTTTTGTAAGGCCAATTGTAGTTTAGTCCTCCTTTCTGCAATCGAAAAATAGATTTTATCTAGGGACAATTAAGATTTCCTAAATAATAATCGCTCATGGGTGACAAAGAGTTAATATGCTCCGTGAGGTATTCATATTAAAGCTCTCAGTCAAATTGCAAAAAATAATAAAAAAACTTAGTGTAAATCGTTGTAGGGCTAACTGTTGATTAATTCTCCTTTTTTTTGCACTTGGAAGTAGATTTTATCTAGGGACAATTAAGTTTTCCTAAATAATAATCGCTCATGGGTGACAAAGAGTTAATATGCTCCGTGAGGTATTCATATTAAAGCTCTTGGTCAATTTGCAAAAAAGAAAGACTTAGTGTAAATGGTTACAAGGCCAGTTGATTGATTAGTATTCCATTTCTGCAATCGTAAAATAGTGATAATGAAAGTAATATATGAGAACTGATTTTATATAGACAAATATTTTTTATTAGTCCATACAAGAGCATGAGAATTTTTTGATTACCCTTCAGTATTTTTTCAAAAAAGAAAGCGCAGTGGACAGCCCATTATCTGATCCTTTAAATGATCTTTGATCTCTCAGCCAACAAACTTTCAATATTGCAGCTCAAACCAGCTGGATTGGAAGCCTTAAGGAGATGAGGAGTACACAAACAAAATCATTATTTAGCATATCAGCGTGATAGTGAAAAGCTCTGTCTAGTAGCTGAAAAAAAATCTCTTGTATAGATGCTAGAACATGGGCGGATTCACCGAGATAAGAGGCTGAGGGAAATCAACATTCAATACCAGTTCAGAGGAAAACATAGAAAAAATAGCAGACCTTGAGCATAGAGTGAAGTACAACAAATTCTATACTAATCTTTCTAGCTGCTAATTAGATGGCGATATGAACATATTATGAGCGTGAAACATAAAGAAAAAACAGAGATGAGAGGCACTTATTGATTTATGTGACAGCCTCGGAATTCCGTAAGGCCCCTCTAAACACCAAGACACAGCACACAGTCCATTTCCAACAAAAACTCCCGCAGTCTTTGATTAATGAATCATACCGGATATACAGGACTAACCTCTATCAGAGTTCATCGACCAATTCTTACTTTTTTTTTTCCTCCCTTAGACTGACTATGGGGTGGTTTATATAGTGAAGGAATTACAACATTCCTTTGAACAGGTGTCACGGGAAAAATATTAAACAAAATATCTCCCGATCATATCTGAAAAATATCTAAGAATTAATGCTTTTAACTCATCGCTAGGCTGGGAATTAATGCATATATATCTGAACAGAGCTGTGCTAAGGCAGCTGGCAGTTTTGGTTATGTGACTAAGTGCTGTGCTTTGAATACTCTGGTCCGCATCCTTCAGGCGGTTCTGCTGCTTTTATGTGGCCTCTTTGTCGGTTTGCTGAAGTTGCTTTGTTGTCGTATCGGGCGTTTACTTTCTTGCCAAACTACTTCAGCTGCTCAATCGCCCCTGACTTATCTCCTGTGCTCATTCAATACAACATCCAGGTGTATTGGTTTGGTTTATCTGGCTATGACACAGCACCTCCAGATCTCTTTAAAAACAGATCAGGCTTCCAGATTGCTCGCTTACACCAACAGTGATTGCCTGTGTGATGTGCGCATCATTTTATTTTGCCTGAGATGATTTTGTTGTATGTGCGCATTTCATTTTTTTACCTTGTGATTGATTTTGCTGTGCGCATCATTTTTATTGCCCGAGTCTGCTTGTTGATGAATGGTGATTGCCTGAGTGATGTGCGCATTATTTTATTTTGCCTGAGTCTGCTTGCTGATGTATGGTGATTGCCTGAGTGATGTGCGCATTATTTTATTTTGCCTGAGTCTGCTTTTGCTGATGTATGGTGATTGCCCTACGGAGTGGCCTTGCACCATAGCTGGGACTATAACCTTCATCTACAACTCGGTCTGTGAACCGCTCTGTTACTTGAAGATCAATTTCTTTTGTTTTAAGACGTTCAAAGACCTCTTTCAGCATTATATCTGCAATCTCCTTCACCTCTGTCTTTGTGAGCTGTCTAAACACAATCATCTCATCTAGTCGATTCAGGAACTCAGGTCGAAAATATTGCTTTAGCTCTTCATTTACAAGACTTTTCATCCTTGTGTAGCTGCTGTCTTTCTCATCGTAATCAAGCTGGAAACCAATTCCACGGCCTCCCTTCTCAATCACACTACTACCGTCATTAGAAGTCATGATCAAAAGGGTATTCTTGAAGTCCACAATCCGTCCTTTACTATCTGTCAGTATTCCATCTTCAAGAATTTGAAGCATCATATTGAAGACGTCTAGATGAGCCTTTTCAATTTCATCAAAAAGGACCACCGTATACGGGCGTCTCCTAACAGCTTCAGTTAGTTGCCCTCCTTCAGTGTAGCCTACGTATCCTGGGGGTGAACCAATCAACTTGGAAACAGTGTGCCTTTCCATGAATTCACTCATATCTAGCCTTATCATTGCCTCCTCTGAACCAAAATAGTATGTCACACACTCCCTGATTTCAGCTGCTTCAGCAAAAACATCACAATTTTTTCCACGAAAGGCTTGCAATGCTTCTTCATAGTGCATGCGTGTATTCATTTTCAAAAAGAACGCTTGCATTACCTTCATTATTTCCATGGATACATGAAGTGATAATGGAACCAAGTAACCATACAGCAGAACACTTGTAAAGAACTGTAAAATTCTAGCCATAAAAAAAATTATCCTTTTTAAATTGAGCAGACTCTATGTTATTCTTGCCATGTGCATCGTCAAGTCGCCAATATGTTTGATTCTGGTAGTCCTTGGACAGCAATATCGACAATGCACCACTGTAAACAAGTGACAATATGATAAGAGGTAATGGATGGAATATAATTACTTTTTACAAACACTATCCTTCTGAACACATGGTTTGTTCATTTGGGTATAATCTTGTCCTCCACATGCAAACAGAGGGTGCTGGTGCCTTTTGCCAAGGTTGGGATACAAAACCCCAAAACTCCACTCAACATTTTTTTTTGAATGCACATGAACACAACTATAGACATAAACAGACCACTGATCACTTCCAAAGTCCCATTTCACAAAAAAAACAGAACTAAAGGTTGATAGCCCTTTGTAGTAGTAGCAGAAAAATGCCGAGCTAGTTATGGTTATATTTCAACCAATGGAGGGGATATGTATTTAGGGGGATCTCGTAAAAAAAAATTTAGTATGGGGAGGGAAAAAATAACTGGGATTTAGATATTAAGTTAGAAGTCAACATGTAATGTGATTCAGAGAGCGCTAAGGATAGGAATCTTAGGCTTTTGAAGGGGAAAACAGGACCTTTTTTAAGCAGATTAGGGGAAGTTAGTGAGTGTTTTGAGGGAAAAAGGGGAATTCAGACATGCCTCGCTTGAGCTCCTCCAATTTGAAACTGCCTTATGCTTGAGAGGCGAACGGATCACACACTTGAGAATAATGAAACGGACCCCCAGCCGTGTTTCTGCCACCATAACGCTACCTACCCGGCCTACTCTCCTAACATTTTTTCTTCTTTTGGCTTGGGTGCCCTTGAACTAGTACCCCCAGCCTTTCAGTGTTTCTTTCAGCTATCCTCCTATCTGAATCGAACCTTGTCTCTTCCGAGGCTCAGATTAAGCTGATGAGCGCCCTGGTTTCTCTACCTATTTACCAATCCGCCAAGTTTTAAGCTTGTTTGGCCAAGTATTTATCTCTATATTCTAAAGCAAGCAATTGAAACCCCGGGAAGCCAAGTTTAAACTGTTTGGCCTTCCCTTGACTGACAGCTCTTCAAAATTTGAATGACTCATCTAAATGCAACTCTCTGGAAATATGGAACCTTTGCAGTAAAAAAGATGACATATTCGGCATGCAAACCGTCAATCATGAAATATGAACCCCTATTTGCAATAGGAGGCTAACAGTGGCTCCACTTGGGGATGGCCTTTTTCTCGTGAAAAGCCAAGAATAGCAGGTCAGACTGCCTTGATCATCTATCGCTGCTGCAGACTGCAACATTCCCTGGTTTGGCCGCTAAAATGACTTGATTTTTTCATCCAGTTGATTATAAAGCTCTGCACTCAATGTCACAACTAAAAAAGTAAGAAGAAAAAATTCCAATACTTTTCAGCTAGTTAAGCATAAATTTCTGAAAGTTACATGGTAACTGTCTCTATCCAGTTGCCCACTGTGAAGGTAGGCATATCACTGATTTTTAACAAGCCTTAGCATTTCCTCTTTACCTTCAGACATTGCAGCTGCACATTTGAACTAATCAGCTGCCTGGAAGAGCTTCCTGTATGAACATTTATCTTGCCGATGTTCAGTTGATGCATATGCTTCTTGTTGCAAAGAATTAGTTTGTGAAACAGAGCATGAAACAGAGATACTTGTGACAGTGGAATAATCTATGCTTCCATTAGAATCATCTTTTTAAAGTTGTACTCTCCATCTGAGAATGCATAGGATAATCCTTATACAGAAGGTTTTCTAGTGTGTCTGCCCATTCCCTGTCAATATATGTGCTTTGAGCGGGGCTAGTGATACTTGTTTCGCCCATATCACTAAAAAGTTCTCTTTCCTCCCTTTGCAGCCATTTCCTGATGTAATCTGGGTTTATGTCAAAAATACTACCATGTATAGCTCTTCTTTTGGCAATCTGATGACGGAAGTCTTTAGGTGACTTGATGTACGCTCCCCTATGCATTCTCACTAGATACAGATTTCTGAAGGGAAGCAGAACTCTGTATAATAGGCATGCTAGGATATTGACCTCCACTGGATACCAGAACTTCGGTCAATGTAGCGGGATTTGTAAAAAAAAAAAAAAAACCACTGAAAGTGAAATAAAGCAGCTTTATTTGTATATTGGCAATAATCTCCAGCACTGTGACATGATGAGTCGGATATTCCCATAGAATCCATAGGAGACAGATGTGATATGGGCGTGCCATGGTTGTGTTATTCTGCTTCCTTGCATATATATCATTCTCGCTGTTTGGACGCTCAGACGGATCTAGAGGTTTTTAAATATAGACATGCTGTCCACGCTCAGCAACAAACACTATTTACTTCAAGATTTTTCATGCTCTACTATGTCTTTGTCAAAACAATGGCATGAAAGGTGCACATCCCAGGACCCAGATTATAGATTTGAAATCTTGTTTTATTTGAACCTTGGAATATAATTGACGTTGAGAGATACAATTTGGGGATAAGCAAAGGCAGCAAGAATCTGGTTTTAGTGAAGAAGCCTGTATTTGTCTGGTTTGCAGCACGCCTTTGTGAAATCAGAATTTGATTTATCTTTTTCTTTCAGCGATAGTTGACCAAGGAGAACTAAGCCTTCCCAGGCTCTGTACTTTCGAGATATATCAATCGATCGATCCGATTCACTTGGTAAATGGACGCAAAGATGATGGCAACTGGCATTTCTAAGACGGGATGCGTTTGATGTAAGAGAAGAGGACTCTTACCAAGCTTATATACGCAAAGTCAATCACAGTTTAACACATATATAACTGCGGGAACACTGCTTAACAATTATGCTCATATCTTTGATCTGCTCACAAGATTGTGCCAGGTAGTAGATCATCCATACCTGGTGGGTTATTCTAAAACTTCCATGTCACTTGCAAAAATGGCCAGAACAACCATTCGATTGATCTACAGCAAAAATGTTTGCGGTCTCTGTAATGATCAATGTGATGATCCAGTTAGTGCATCATGTGGACACACATTCTGCAGCGGTTGTATAGAAGAATATACCTCAACTTCTGGACAGTCTTCATGCCCATCTTGTTCAACACCTCTCACAATTGACTTAACCGGGAGCAGGAATGCGAATAAGCAGGAGAACACAAACAAGATCAAGGTTTATAGGCGCTCGAGTATTTTGAGTAAAATAAATCTTGATGAATTTCAAACCAGCACGAAGATTGATGCTTTGAGGGAAGAGATTGCATTGATGGTACAGAAGGATGCTGCTGCAAAGGCAATAGTCTTTAGCCAGTTTACATCATTTTTTGGATTTGATTGCCCTTTCTCTACAGAAGTCGGGTGAAATGAAGAAAGAGGTTTTCAGTGATGAGATGTGGCCTGAAAAGTTTCAAAATAAGACCAATGGCGTAACTCCCAAGCGATGGATTCGACTTTGCAACCCTGAATTGAGTAAAGTTATCACTAAGTGGCTTGGAACAGAAGATTCGATTCTTAAGACTGAACTTTTAGCAGAGCTTTGAAAGTTTGCTGATAATGTAGAGCTACAAGAAGCAGCTTCAAATTTTGTGTCTGAAATACGTCAAGTGACTTTTCTTTTGTCTTTATTGTATCTAAATTTGAGACATGGCTACCTTCCAATCTATGCGCACTATTTTTGCTTTCTGTATTAAATTGATCATTGTTCTTGACAGTAATCTTTAGCTCATGGCATTCTTCAGACATGCTAGCATGTTCTGTATCAAGAAAAATGTTTGATAATTCCTTATCCAATTAATAAAACCCATGGAAAGACCCAGTTCATGTAGCATAACACGTTTATCACAGCCAGCACATTCCTGAAAAAGTACTTGGGACTCATCTGCTGCTACAGTACTTAATCCTGATAAAAACGTATTTGCAGCAAAGGTGCGGAATTCTTCAGGTATACAAATAAGGCAGTCCAACATAAATCTGGCAGCAACCCTGGGAGCCTGAGTGTCTTGATCAACCTTCTGAGATCTGTCATTGTAATCATGTAGAATATGTGGTTTTCCCAAACCGATGCATGCACGGAAATATCAAGACCATTCATCTCCCTCTGCAGTATTCTGTTGCTTTTCCTTCACTAGTGTCTGGCTTGATATATGGAGCTGATTGCCAGGCAAATGCAGAAACTATTACTTTCCCGCTCTCAGCGTTTAAAGACTCATGAACTTTTTTTATCACACCAAGGTTAATTTGAGGCATAAGCCTGGTTTGAAAAAAGCTAGAATATATGGACTGATACCAGATAATGAAATGTGTTTGGATGTAAAAATTTGAAGGGTTGTTTGTAAAGAAAGGGAAACAAAGTTTTACAAATATCAAGATTTATCATGTTTGCATATCGGAGAAAAACTCCTCATGCCAAATCTGGAGCTGATAGTTTGATGCTAAAAGTAAACAGTCTTCTCAACAAAACAATGGAATGTAAATGGTAGCCTGGTGTTTTAGCAGGTCTGAGAGTGGTGCATTTGGAGGTCTAGGATCCATTCAACATAACTACCATTGCAAATGCCATTTACCCTTTTTACTCTAGCTTACGAATGAGTGAAAAATGAGGGGCTTTTGAATCTGCGGATATAAAATAATTGTAAGCATGATCCCCAACAGAGGAGTTCAGTGGATAGTAAAGAAAAGAAAGCAGAGACGCTGAAGATCCATTGGATAAATGTGATAAAAGCAAATGACAGCATTTTTTCCAGATTTGTGTTGACTGCGGCAGCATTTTCCACCAGCAACCAAGTTTCTAATATGTGCTTTTGGATAGTTTTGCTTGAGTTTCTTTACGTATCCAAAATGTGAACTTGTTGTGATTTATCAGGGAGACATTGTTTCCATAACCCCTTGGTTTCGAAGTAATTGATTACTTATGTATATAAAAACAAACAAAAAAAAAAGAAACAACAAAAAGGAAAAAGGAAAGTGCTACCATATGTACAAATATTAATCTAAACATATATACAGGGGCATTATATCCTTTAGAAGGGATCTCGATAATGTTTCAACATTCGGCCATTAACAGGGCCGTCCTCCACTGTGCTGTCAGCTGCGGTTTTGAGGAAATACGTGTTATTACCCTGCACAGCGCTAATGACAAATGGGCCTTTCCATAAAAAATCGAACTTTGCATGTTTCCCCTTGTCTTCTCGTCGTGAGTCCCACCTCAAAACTTTGTTGCCGACACAGAAATCCTCGGCCTTAGTCCTCTTGTCAAATATTTTCTTCAGCTTGTCTTGTAAGATCTGAGCTCTGTTAAAGACTTGCTCTCTAGTTCGCTGAAGATGAATGGTCTGGTTAATTCTTCGTTGAATATCGTTTGGTTCAGCTTGGATTTCCTGTAGTAGCTTGATAACAGGAATGCCCAGGGAAGATGGAAATCTGGCCTCCATACCATATACCAACTCATAAGGGCTCATCTTGATGGATCTCTTGGTCGACAAAATGTCAGCCCAAAGGGCATTGATAAGTTTTTTGTGCCAGTTCTTCTTGTTTTCTTCTAGCATTTTCTTGATGATATTAATCAGGCTTTTGTTGGAAGATTCTGCCAAGCCATTGCCTTGAGGATAATAGGCTGTGGAGTGGCCCAGGGTGATGTGGAACTTATGGCAAAAATTAATCATTTTCTTGGACTTGAAGGCAGCGGTGTTATCTGTAATGATTTTCTCAGGGCAGCCAAATCTAGAGAGGATATTGGTTTTGAGAAATTGGATAATGGTGGAATCATTGGCTTGCTTGCATGGTATGGCTTCAATCCACTTGGTGAAATAGTCGGTGGCTGTAAGAATCCATTTGTGCTGGCCTGTGGAAGAGGGATGGATTTCTCCGATGAAGTCAAGACCCCATTGTTGGAAAGGTTTTTCGGTTGAGATGGGCCTAAGGGGTAAGGGCAGCAATTTTCTTTTGCCTTCGAAGATCTGGCATTTGTGGCATGAGGCAGCAAACTTTTTCACATCTGCAAACAAAGAGGGCCAATAGAAACCCGCCCTTAAGATCTTGTCAGCAGTGGATTTCCAATATAAATGCCCTCCACAGTCCCCTGCATGGAACTCCTTCATAACATGGTCAGTTTCATTGACATTTAAACAATTCAGCAATATTCCTTCATGGTTTTTCCAAAACAAAGAACTATCTATGACACAAAACTTTGACACCTTCATTTGTAAAAATCTCTTTTTAGTCTTGGACAATCCTGGAGGAGCACACAGGTTTAACAATGTGTAACAAATATCAGCGTACCATGGGGATTGCAAAAAGGTTTCACTGATCTGTGGAGTCGCCAGCTCCTGTTCATTGTCCAGCTGATTAATGTCTAAGGCTTGTAAATTGGTTTCAGATAGCAGTTTGGCTAAACCTTGTCCCTTTATGAGTTTAGTGGGTTTTATTTCAATATCATACTCCAGGATATTAGCAATCCACTTTCCTCTTTTGCCTTCTAGTCCCTCTTGAGTTAATATGTCTTTTACGACAGCATGTGGGACATAGGCGATCACATGTGAATATAAGATGTAAACTCGAAAATCCTTGATTGCCTTAACGAGAGCATAGGCCTGTTTTTCCATGATTTGGTATTTTAAAGGGGCATCTCTAAGGGATCTGCTAAAGAATGCAATTGGTTTTTCATTTCCTTGGTCGTCCTTTTGCAGAAGGACAGCAGCTATCGTGTGCTCTGAAGCAAAAGAAAAGATGATAAAATCTTTATCAAACTGGGGGCTTGTGAGGACCGGAGTTTGGGTCAGTGCAATTTTAATACTTTCAAATGCTTGCTTGGCCTCTAGAGTCCATTTCAGTTTGGAATCTTTCTTCAACATGTTGCTTAACGGTCTTAATAGCTCAGCTATGTTTGGGATAAATCTCCTTAGGAAATTGATTTTTCCAAGGAATGCCTGCAACTCTTTGATGTTTCTCGGATAAGGGATTTGCAAAATGGCTTGGATTCTTTCTGGATCAATTCTGATGCCATCCTTTGAAATAATATGGCCTAGAAGCTTGCCTTCCTCAAGGTCGAAGAGGGACTTCTTGGGGTTTAAAGAAATGCCATATTTTCTACATGTCATGAACACTTGCCTAAGGTGTTTAAGGTGTTCTTGGTCAGATTTGGAGAAAGGGGTTAGATCGTTGAGATAGATAACCAAGAAATCATGGATTTCCCTGGAAAATGCAATGTCCATGGCCCGTTGAAAGGTAGCACCTGTATTCTTTAGTCCGAATGGCATCTTCACATATTTAAATGTTCCCCATGGTGTTGTAAAGGCTGTTTTGTCTTGGTCATCTGGGTGAACAAGTATTTGATTGAAACCCGAAAAGCCATCTAGCAAAGAAATTCTGGATGACCCCACTACCCTTTGGAGAATGTGATCCATTTTGGGCAATGGGTAGTGGTCTTTAAGGGAGACTTGGTTCAGATTCCTTAAGTCTACACAAAGCCTGATCTCACCTGTCTTCTTTCTTGTGGGAACAAGATTGGATACCCATTCCGAAAATCTAATGGGTGCTATAATGCCAGCCTCAAACATTCTTTTCACTTCCTTTTCGATCAAAGGGAGAAGGACTGGGTTGATTCTCCTTAGTTTTTGTTTGAAGGGTTTTTGATTTGGTTTTAGAGGGATGGTATGTTGAATAACCGAGGTGTCATAGGACTTCAAGTCCTCATAACTCCAAGCGAATACATCTTGGAATTCTTTGAACAGGTCAATATACTTTGGTTTTTGATCAGGTGGCAAAGAGTTGGACATTTTGATCATTTTGGGCTTGTCTGCGGTTCCAATATTATATTCTTCAATTGCAGAATTTTGAGGTTGCATTTTTGGTTTTTTGGGGACATCATTTGCATCAAAGATGTCTTCTAATGGGGTGAGACCAGCAGGTAAGAAATTGTCTTTTAAATCAATGACTTCAGCCTCTATTTCAGCTATTTCTCCTAAGTGTATCTGCCTGAGCTCTTGCATGTTTTTGACATCAAAGTTGGTTGGGCATAGCAGTTTTCTAGCCTCTTCAGCTGTTAGGGTTTGCTGAGTTTGGGTAGTCGATTGTGGTTGGTCACCCATGGTATCCATGTCGATGTTTAATTTTGAAAATTCTTGCTGCATAGTCAAAAAATTGTTAATTTGTGCATCGTCCTCAAAGATTTGCCAATCTTTAATATTGTTAGGGACAACAGGCCTATGCTTTACCTCAGCAGTGAAGTGGTGATTAGGCTGAAAAGGGAGTTTGCAATTGCTAGCGAAAGTGGCTAGATTGTGAGCATGGATGTTATGGCTTCTCGATATCTTGGCAAGCTTAGATTCAGTGAAGTAATTGAGTACTTCTGTGGCAGCGGTCCTATAAGCTCTTAGCTTGTTGTCATTGGTGACAAAGTTGCCTTTCATTTGTTGGATTATTAGGTCGGAGTCACCTAGAATGGAAATTTTTGTGGCCCTAAGAGCTTTAATGAGTTTAAGGCCTAAAAGGAGGGCCTCATACTCTCCCATGTTGTTGGTGCATTTGAAATTCAATCTATAGGCATGACCTTCTGCATGGTCGTTTTTGCTGTTATGGATCCACACCCCTGCCCCTGCTCCTAGTTTATTTACTAAACCGTCAAACTCCAAATACCATAGGATTTCTTGGTCTTGACTAGCATTGGGAGTTGAAATTATCATTGGAGCGAGCGTTTTTGAATTTCCTGTTTCAGGAGCCTCTTCAGAGATTAGGGTTTGCTGGGTAAGGGTAACTGATTCCTCAGTTATGCCGGCTTCTTGTTCTAATTCCAAAGGCTTGTCATCGGTTGGGGAACTATCGTCATTGAACAGAATAAATGAATCCATGTCAGAATGGATTGAGTAAATGGGAAAATTTTGGGGTTTTTCCTCACTACTCACCACATACTTCATCAACGTTTCTCTATACAATCTCTTTGGTTGCCCAAAGACTGAGATAGTGGCGTAAGAGAGGTCTAATTGAAGGGATCCTTGGAGCTTTGCTCCCCAAGATCTTGACAAGAGCATCCCATACTTTGGTGGAATGTCGGCAACTACCACGTCCATCAGAATTGTTTTGTTGGGATACTGGACTAAAGACACACATAGATATTTGATTAAACCTAGACACTTGACCTGACTGGAATCGAAGGAGAATAGGTCTTTGTATGGTCTCGTGATATCAAGGTTCAGCTTTTCCATTACTGCTTTGGGCATAAGATTGTGTGAGGCCCCTGAATCAAACATAGCATTGTGCAAGACTTTATCGTGTATATGCAAGCTCACATAAAAGGGCAGAACAGTTCCATATGCTGGTTTTCCATTAACCTCAGGACCGAATAACAGCTCAAGTGTATCATCTAAAATATTGACATCATCTTTGGTCTCTGGCATTTGAAGTGTTTTTTGGATTTGTTGCCTATACACATTGTGTTTGGCAAGCTCAGAGAGGGGGATGGAAATTTTTAGTTTGCTTATTTCTGCTTCTAAGCTAAATGGTTTCTCCAATGGAGTCTTTGTGTTGGTGGTAGCTGATTTCCCCCTTTCCAGTGTATTTTCTATGATTTCCTCCTGACTATCAGTGTTATGGTGAGTGCTACTTTGTGGTATCTCTGTTTTGGGAAGGTTTTGCGGAGTGCTATTCAAATTTTCTTTTGTGGGGGAAGATAGCAAAGGCTGGTCCTTAGCAGACTGCATGTCTGTTATGTCTTCCATGGTTACTTCCTGCAGTTTTGGGATCGTGTCATCAACTGGCTCTGTAATAACAGTCGAGCTTTTAATCTTCTTGGGCTGTTTTGTTTGCTTTTGTTTGACTGACTCAGGCACATCAATTGTTCTAGTCCTTAGCTTGTATTGCTTGTGCACCTCATACACAGCAGAGTCGTAGCCTTGTTTGAAGTCAAAAGATTATCCGGTTTGAGTCTGAAATTCACTAAAGTCTAGATCAGCTTGGTTTTGTTGGATAAGATGGCAGTCTTCTTGTGTTAAGAAAACCTGCTGTTCACTCTTTGAGCCCACCCAGTTTATGTGAGTATCTTCTAATGGCTCACTAGATGTCGATGCCTCTGTGTAGTTCTCTTGGAACGGAGGTCTTATATCATGATCTGGGCTGGACTGTCCGGCGTTTGGGTTGTGAGTTTTCCTAAAATTAGGGTTTCTCATAGTGTTGGCTTGTGGGGCATCCCACGTAGCCTTTCTCTCAACGGTTTCTATTCTATCTCCTAGTCTGTGCATGCCACTAAGAATAGCATCGAGTTTTTGGTCTAGGGCTGAAGGTTCATCTTTAAAGGTGGTTCTTCTTTTGGCTCTGGCTCTGTTTCTCTTAGCAATTAAGTTTTCCTCTACGCTCACAGCAACGTCTTGCATCTCTGCCAGGCTTTGAGGGGCTCGTTCTCTTAACTGGTAAGCCATGTCAGAATCAAAGCCATCGGGGAATTTATATAGAGCAAGATCAGGTGGAGGCCTAAGGTTCTATGGGATTGCATTGTAGACATTGTTAAACCTTGCACAGTAGTCTAAGACAGCCTCCTGAGGGCCACTTTTAATGGTGTCGTATTCAGACAATATGTGCAATGGGTCTTTCTTCTTCTCCCACCTATTGATAAATGTGTGGTATAAGGCTTCTGGATTTGCTATGGAATTGGCTGGAAGCGCTCTAAACCACGGCCTGACATCACCTGTCAAACTTTGGACAAAAATCCTCATCCTTACAGTATCGTCGTCGATTTCATAGCTCTCAAAGTAATCTTGCAATTTCTTTGTATGCTGAAGGGCCGTGCAGGCACTGGTGCCATCAAAATAAGTTATCTTAGTCTGGTAGTCCTGAGGCATGGCCCCGGGGTTTCCAGGCAGCTGTAAAGGGGCATATCTATTAGCCATATTTACAGGGACGAGTGGAACTGCAGGGATGAATGGAACAGTTGGAACAACTGTGATAATGGGAGTTGTAGTGGTCGTATGTGCAGTGAACGGCGGTGTGGACGAGGTGGATGGCGAGGTAGATGATGAAGTAGGGAAAACAGGGGATGAGTGAAAAAGAACTTTGACAAGGGTTGAACCGCTGTTTGGCTGAACTTTCTCAAGACTAGAATCAGCTAAATTTTCTCTTTGCTCTATCTTCCTGAGGTTTCTAGGGATTAAATTTGGATTTTCAGAAGTAGCTGGGGGCTTTGGGTCCGGATTCGACCTTGTAATACGTGAATGCTTTTTGGGAGCCAACTTCCAACTTGATAGTTGAAGTTATCTCAAAAGGTCCCCAGCGGAGTCGCCATTATGTTATCGCTCAGGTTGTCCCTTGGCTCCTTCAGGGATACAGCCGAGGTAACCACAGACCAGGCTTTGGACTGCCGGTCCTAGCCTACCAGTAGTCAAAGAGGGTTCTCTCTTTGGGATTTTAGCTTTGTTTTAGGGAATGATCTTAGGCTAGCTATTGAGGACAAAGGGTTTTGTTTTTTGGTGAGGAGAGAATGGTCTCAAGCAGAGACGCAGTGCATCGAGTGATGAATTTCAAACCATTGGGCATGGAGTCAGAGGAGCGGGACTGCTAGTGTGTTTTTCTTGGTTATGAGGGGGATACGGAGCATATAGCTGCTCATGAAACAATTTTTCGGGTTTTTGAAAGAGATGAAGCGGAGGCCAGAGATGGAAGGCAACTAAGATATCTTTGATCCGGCTGACCGAGGTGAGGTGGATAGATTCTACCTAGGAACAATTTAAGATTTTCCTAAATAACAATCATACGTGGGTGACAAAGAACTAATATGCTCCCTGAGGTATTCATATTAAAGCTTTAAGTCAGAACAAAAACATATAGTACGTTTGCAAAAAACTGTGTAAATTGTTGTAAGGCCAATTGTAGATTAGTCCTCCTTTCTGCAATCGAAAATAGATTTTATCTAGGGACAATTAAGATTTCCTAAATAATAATCGCTCATGGGTGACAAAGAGTTAATATGCTCTGTGAGGTATTCATATTAAAGGTCTTAGTCAAATTGTAAAAAAAAAAAAAAAAAAAAAAAGACTTAGTGTAAATGTTGTAGGGCTAATTGTTGATTAATCCTCCTTTTTTGCACTCGAAAGTATATTTTATCTAGGGACAATTAAGATTTCCTAAATAATAATCGCTCATGGGTGACAAAGAGTTAATATGCTCCGTGAGGTATTCATATTAAAGCTCTTAGTCAAATTGCAAAAAACTTAGTGTAAATGGTTACAAGGCCAGTTGATTGATTAGTATTCCATTTCTGCAATCGAAAAAATAGTGATAATGAAAGTAATATATGAGAACTGATTTTATACAGACAAATATTGTTTTATTAGTCCATATGAGAGCATGAGAATTTTTTGATTACCCTTCAGTATTTTTTCAAAAAAAAGAAAGCACAGTGGACAACCCATTATCTGATCCTTTAAATGATCTTTCATCTCTCAGCCAACAAACTTTCAATATTGCAGCTCAAACCAGCTGGATTGGAAGTCTTAAGGAGATGAGGAGTACACAAACAAAATCGTTATTTAGCATATCAGCATGACAGTGAAAAAGCTCTGTCTAGTAGCTGAAAAAATTTCTTGTATAGATGCTAGAACATGGGCAGATTCACCGAGATAAGAGGCCAAAGGAAATCAACATTCAATACCAGTTCAGAGGAAAACATAAAAAAAATAGCAGACCTTGAGCATAGAGTGAGGTTCAGCAAATTCTATACTAATCTTTCTAGCTGCTACTTAGATGGCGATATGAGCATATTATGAGCGTGAAACATAAAGAAAAAACAGAGATGAGAGGCACTTATTGATTTATGTGACAACCTCGGAATTCCGTAAGGCCCCTTTAAACACCAAGACACAGCACACAGTCCATTTCCAAAAAAACTCCCGCAGTTTTTGATTAATGAATCATACTGGATATATAGGACTAATCTCTATCAGAGTTCATCGACCAATTCTTACTTTTTTTCTCCTCCCTTAGACTGACTATGGGGTGGTTTATATAGTGAAGGATTTACAACATTCCTTTGAACAGGTGTCACGGGAAAAATATTAAACAAATATCTCCCGATCATATCTGAAAAATATCTAAGAATTAATGTCTTTAACTCATCGCTAGGCTGGGAATTAATGCATATATATCTGAACAGAGCTGTGCTAAGGCAGCTGGCAGTTTTGGTTATGTGACTAAGGGTTGTGCTTTGAATACTCTGGCCCGCATCCTTCAGGCGGTTCTGCTGCTTTTATGTGGTCTCTTTGTCGGTTTGCTGAAGTTGCTTTGTTGTCGTATCGGGCATTTACTTTCCTGCCAAACTACTTCAGTTGTTCAATCGCCCCTGACTTATCTCCTGTGCTCATTCAATACAATGTCCAGGTGTATTGGTTTGGTTTATCTGGCTGTGACACAGCACCTCCAAATCTCTTTAAAAACAGAGCAGGCTTCCAGGTTGCCCGCTTACACCAACAGTGATTGCGCATTTTCTAACTGTGTTGCCTGTGTGATTGCTTGCTGTATGGTGATTGCCTGAGTGATGTGCGCATCATTTTTTTTTTTTTTTTTGCCTGAGCTGCTTGCTGTATGTGCGCATCTCATTTTTTTTACCTGTGTTGATTTGCTGTTTGTGCGCATCTCATTTTTTACCCGTGTTTGATTTGATGTATGTGCGCATCTCATTTTTTGAGTTTTCTTGCAACTGTGTGATGATTTGAGTATATGCGCACTGCAATTTTGAGTTTTCTTGCAATGGCAAACAATTTTGGACTGTTGCATTTAGAGTTTGCTGATGTTGATACATGGTTTGAAACATCCAATCCAATCCTGCGTTTGATCAGCATAAAAAACCGTCCTGGAGTTCAAGAAAATACTGTGATTGCCATCCAATCCTATAGCTCACTGTAAAATAGCCAGTCCAATAGCTCAGAGGGATTATGTTGCCTGATTCATGAGCCTGTTTATCATTCCTTTTCCACATAAAGAAGGATTCTACGATCTGCATACATGTATTCTTTCTGTCCAGCCTTAGGAATTGCATGATTGTCACCACTTTGTTCAGACATCTCTCCTGAGTTTGTCTCTGGATGATCACTTGATGTCACTGCAATCTTCTTTTCTGCCAACAGCTGAGGGCTCCCATCATCTACTTGACATATTTGCGTTTTTCACAACCAGCATCCGTTATTGCACCTGCCATATCATCGAACTAAGAGTATTCAAAACCGCAATAACTGATTTGAGCTCAACATCCTGCTGCCAGAAGTAAAACATACAGGTTATCAAAAAGAAATGTTTGAGAGTACAACACCCCCTCAATGAAATATCTAACTTGGCTCAGATTTTCAGAAAAACAAATCTGCAATAACTAGCACGACAAGGAAAACAATGTTTTTGATCTATTTGATGAACAAATCAATGAGAACATGGCAGTTTTGAAGAACTATGAGCCACTGGAGACTATTTAGTGGCTAACAACGTTTTTTGCCCTCAAAGACTCCAAAGCTTTTCTTTGCAACTCAATCTCTAGCCTTTGCTGCTCATTTTCCACTTTTTCATTTTGACTCTTACAAGTTTGATCCCTCGAGTTGAATCCTTTTTTGGAGAGTTGAAGAAAAGATTTCTTCTTTTTTTTTTTCAAGGAAGGTTTCTTGCCAACACTTTCTGGCACAGCCTTCTGTACCTTAGTAATGCCTGTTCCATAAGACACACCAGCAATTGAACATTTGAAGAATTCTATCTCATTAGGTGTAAGAGTGCCTGTCTTTGTCCAGAAGGATGGTGCTAACCTCACCCAATTCTTCATTCAAAAATTTTGAAGTTCGAGCAGAAGGAGGCTTGTCAACTTCTTCATAGTAAAAAAGAACGCTTGCATTACCTTCATTATTTCCATAGATACATAAAGTGATAATGGAACCAAGTAACCATACAGCACAAAACTTGTAAAGAACTGTAAAATTCCAGCCACAAAAGAATTGTCCTTATTAAATTTAGCAGACTCTATTCTTGCCATGTGCATCTTCAGGTCACAAATAGGTTTGGTTCTGGTAGTCCTTGGACAGCAAGATAGACAATGCACCACTGTAACCAAGTGACAATATGATAAGAGGTAATAGCTGGAATATAACCACTTTACAAACACTATCCTTCTGAACACATGGTTTGTTCATTTGGGTACAATCTTGTCCTACACATGAAAACAGAGGGTGCTGGTGCCTTTTGCCAAGGTTGGGATACAAAACCCCAAACTCCATCCAACATTTTTTGAATGCACATGAACACAGATATAGATATAAACAGACCACTGAACACTTCCAAAGTCCTATTTCACAAAAAAAAACAGAACTAAAGGTTGATAGTCCTTTGTAGTAGTAGCAGAAAATGCCGAGCTAGTTATGGTTATATTTCAACCAATGGAGGGGATATGTATTTAGGGGGATCTCGTATAATGTTTTTAGTATGGGGAGGGAAAAAATAACTGGGATTTAGATAATAAGTTAGAAGTCAATATGTAATTTGATTCAGAGAGCGCTAAGGATAGGAATCTTAGGATTTTGAAGGGGAAAACAGGACCTTTTTAAGCGGATTAGGGGAAGTTAGCGAGTGTTTTGAGGGAAAAAAGGGAAATTCAGACATGCCTCGCTTGAGCTCCTCCAAATTGAAACTGCCTTATGCTTGAGAGGCGAACGGATAACACGCTTGAGAATATAAAATGAAACGGATCCCCAGCCATGTTTCTGCCACCATAACGCTACCTACCCGGCCTACTCTCCTAACATTTTTTCTTCTTTTGGCTTGGGTGCCCTTGAACTAGTACCCCCAGCCTTTCAGCCTTTCTTTCAGCTATCCTCCTATCTGAATCGAACCTTGTCTCTTCCGGGGCTCAGATTAAGCTGATGAGCGCCCTGGTTTCTCTACCTATTTACCAATCCACCAAGTTTTAAGCTTGTTTGGCCAGATATTCATCTCTATATTCTAAAGCAAGCAATCGAAACCCAGGGAAGCCAAGTTTAAACTGTTTGGCCTTCCCTTGAATGAACAGCTCTTCAAAATTTGAATGACTTATCTAAATGAAATTCTCTGGAAATATGGAACCTTTGCAGTAATAAAAAAGATGACATATTTGGCATGCAAACCGTCAATCATGAAATATG
>APFE030872840.1:0-18069 GCA_000404065.3 Pinus taeda
TGCATTTTTCAGCCAAGTACTAAAGGACAAAAATCTGAAATATGACATCTTGAAAAAACATGCCTATTCTCTGGTCAAGGCCTTGTAAGATTTTTGGACTTATATTTTACATTCTAGGGTAATTTCTTTTGTTCCTACAAAAACTATAAAGGATATGCTCACACAGGGAGATAATGTGGGCAAGTGAGGTAAGTGGATATCCAAAATTCAAGAATATGATATGGACATCAAGCTCACAAAGTTGGTAAAAGGTTAGGGATTGGCTACAATTTTTTCAAAGGAAAATTTCCAGGCCTTAGGTATAAACTTCCTAGCTAGAAATTCAGAACCAGAAGGGTCATATAAGTAGGAAAGTGCAAGGAGAGAAGTACATAAATTGCAATGAAATATTTGATTTCTGATTGGTACAAGTCTATTGTACATTATTTGTTTTTTTGGAATGCCCACCTAAGATTGGTAGGACTAGGTATAGAGCGCTTAGGTTGCAAGCACAAAAGTGTCATTTCTGGTGGACAGTTATACTAGAAACACCCTATTGGAGTCCTATTGCTTTGCTTGGTTGAAGAGGAAGTGTCCAAGGTAATAAAGGAGTTCCATGGTTGTATTTATGGAGGTCACTATTGCTTGAAAAAATAGCTCATAATATTTTGAAGGTTGGATTCTATTGGCCTAAGTTATTTGGTGATGTGCATTGCTGAGTGAAAACTTACAGAGAGTTCCAATATTTGCTGAAAACAGAAATTGGCACCCCCTTCCTTTAATTCTTGCTTTTGTGGAGGATCTATCTAGCCAATGGGGGTTAGATTTGATCGAGGAGATTCATACACCATCCATTGGACAACATAAGTAGATTCTTTTAGCAACAGAATACTTCACTAAGTGGGTAGAGGTTATCCCTGTCAGTAATGCAACTAATATAGTGGTCGCCATGTTCAAGGACGAAAAAAATTTAGCCATATTTGGTTGTCTGAGAAAAATAGCTACTGATAATAATAAAATGTTTAAGTCTGCCAAACTTATTACCTTTTATCAAGTATATAATATAATGTTAGGGCATTCCACTACTTATTACCGATAGGAAAATGGATCGATAGAATCATCCAATAAGACTTTGGTCATAATTCTTAAGAAGACCAGAGCACAAAATCAGAGGAGTTGGGACTCTCAACTTAAGATTGCACTATGTGATAATAGAGTAACCACTAAGAAGTCAACTGGAAAGTCTTCATTTGATTCAGTATATGGAGCTACAACACATTTTCCTACCCAATTAGATATGCCTATGGAAAAATTCATCCATGATGAAAAAGAAGAGACTAATCCATTGACCGACAGGATAAACAAGTTAGTTGAATTGCAAGACAACATAGAGCAGGTAACTCGGAATCTAATCAAGTACCAGGACAAGATGATGAATATCTTTGAAAAAAATAGTAGGGACAAAATTTTCTAGCCAAGTGACATTGTGCTTAGATGGGATGTCAAAAGAGAAGTCAAAGGAAAACATCAAAAAATTTATCCTTTGTGGTTTGGACCCTTCAAAAATTTTGAAGTCAAAGGTAACAACACATTCTTGCTAGAAATTTGGATGGTGAATTGTTTGAGAAGCCTATAAATGGGAAGTACCTCAAGCACTAATTCAACACTAAATACATCTATCCACCTCCTTTGTAAATATTGGTGAGCCATTGTAAATACCAATGTGTTTTGTTTGACTTTTAGTTTTGAATATATGTACATACATAGTCTGGCTCCATGCCCAAGTTGAAGGCACTAATTTGCATGTTCTTAGTGCCTTTCCAACATAGCATTGTCCCCAATCGGAGCCCATGTTGTACCCCCTTTGTTTTTCCAAAAATTGTTGTATTGTAGAGGGTTTTTGGTTCATGAGCTCAAGAATGAGACTTTTGGGTTCAGCTAAGGACTTTTGTATTTGGACAACTAGATACAAATAAAACAAAGGAGAAGGAAAAGAGGGAAAATCACAAGAGGCACTGGAATGTGCCCCCCCACCACCCCAATTTTAAGGTTTAAAGGGTTAAACAATGGTTACTTACTGGGTAGATCCCCATCCATCTGGGAGAAACCTCACCCCACAAGGAGGTTCGACAGGGTAATAAGTGCAGGATTTGAGCCAACTCTTACCCCCGAAAAGTTAGAGTAAAAAAAGTGTGCTTCATAGATCAATGAATACGATGAACTCCAGGGGGGTTGATCCTTGTCTCCAAGCCTACCCAAGCAACCCACCAGAGGAAGATAGATGGGTCTGACACCTGTCGGGCTAGCCTAGTGAGTACGTTAGTAGTCGAGACTACCACCAGGTGAGCATGAAACCATTCAATACACCATCATCACCCCTTGCTATCCACCAAATCTATCTATGCCACATGTCTCCTTCATGTCACCTCTTCCTTTTCTCTCCTACAAACCGCCGCAAATCAACCATTGCAATTCAAATTCATATATTTCAAATTGTTTTGTTTCCTGTTGCTTCACTTATTCACAACTTCTTTCACCCAAATATCAATTTAAGTAGGACCTCTATACTCCCACAAATTTCCATCCCCTCTGGTTACCAGGTAATCCATAGATCCTTTGTCCTTTAACAAATTTTCATCATGCTTAGATTGAAGAAAGACTTGCCCAAACCCCAAAACTGCAGAGAAGTTCATCAAATATCTCAATGAGAAATCAACCTATGAACTCATATCCATGGACATCAATGACAAGATAGGGGTGGTTATGAAAATTACCAAAGTAATCCAGAAAGAAGAATCAAGGGCCAAATCTAAGGAGTGTTGGCATGATCTAGCACAACTAGTCGATGCATTCAATTCAAATTTTGATTAGAGGACCTAAGCAGGGTTTCCTAGCTGTTGGGATCTCTAAGGGAGCATGCGCCCATGGGAGAAGTATGAGCATATGCCAATAGAAGCAAAGAGTAAATTGGATTCCTCTCATGAGAAGACTTCCACTTTCAAGGGAAGGACTATAGTGAATTATCTACAGGGGGATTTCTAGCTACTCTCATTCATTATGAATTTGTTCAATGTTAAGCCCAATTAAGATGAGCTCATAAATCTGAAGATAGCACATGACACTTTCTTTCGTGATCTTGTACCAGATCAAGTACTTTGGCAGAAATGAGATCAATTTGTTAACCCACCATGAATCGAAATAGTGGAGCCTAGGTCCACCTTAAGAGATCAACCGATCCAACAATGAAGATTTTTCTGATTTGGAAATCATGCCAAATCATTGTCATTTTGAAATACTATAAATATTTTATTTTCAAGAAGGAATCAAAATATGTTATGTAATCTTTAGGAAATTTAGGCCATTGGCACACTTGAACAGTTGAGTATCTTATACAAAGAAGATAAATTTCCTTGCATGAAAACTTTGGGCTATGTATAGGAAAATTGTGGCATCAACGTTAAGGAAAGAGCCTTTAATTGCACCATTTCTATACAAGTGTGAGACAAAAAATGTGTGTAGATGCTATAGTGGTGTCCATGAAGGGCACATTTCTTGAATTCTAACATATAATAGTTAACTCATACAAATAAACCATAACAATTTGAGCTGCAAATGTTATGTGGAGAAAGATAAATTATTGCTAAAATTTAATCTTATTAAAAAGGGGATGTATAGGCAAGGTTACAAATTTTCAGGTCATGAAATTTGTGCAGTACACATATTGAAAAGAGACTGCACTAGATAGATCAAGGAGTGAGATAGCTTTGATGCATGAAGATGTTGAAGTAACAAGGAGTTGTTACAAAATCAACAAGGTAGAATTCAATTGTTGTCCAAATTTTGATTGTGAAAAAAATGGTTGTGTGGAGTTGTTTTATAAGTCTATTATAGAATCAACTATTACAGAATTTCGTAAACTTGGTTTGACGCTAGGCTATTTCACTTGAATTTTTTTTAAGATGTTTTTGCATCCCCTAAAGTAGCTTAAAACTATTGATTAGTTTGAAGTTGAAGAAAATTATGCTTCAAAATGGCTAATCCTTTAGCAGAATCATATCTAAATGAAGCAACCAAAGTGTATGGTGCCAATTACGTGAATTAGATTTTAAAACGTAGACATTGAAAAAATAATACAATTTTTGGTCAATAGAAAGTGGTGATGAAGTGGAACTAGAGGCCATTGTAGGAGCTACAATAATAAAAATTCAATATTGGGAGAGGCCAAAGACTAAAGTGAACATGTTGCTTAGAGTGTATGTAAAAGATAACACTATAGTGCATATCAGAGACTCCAAGACATATAATAATACCTAAAAAACACCCAAAGGTTTGTATGATTTGAAAAATACAGATTGACTCTTATCCCTGAAGAGTAAACTTCTTTATGCTAAAATGGAATAAAATGAGAGCATCAATAATTTAATTTCAAGAATTAAAGATATTAAAAATAAAATTGGAGATATAGGTGAAATAATAGCAAACACTTACCTAGGCATTATAACCTTAAATGGATGTTAGATGCATATTATATGTTCATCACAGGTCTTGCAAGAAGGGAGATGGCTCCGAATTTTGATGAGTTCGTAGGAATACTGATGTAGGGAGGAAGAAAAGTGAAAGGAACTTAGACCTAGAAGTTCTAATTTTGTGCTGATGCAGAAAGGGAAACAACCTTCAAAAGAAATCCTTGGGAAGGCTATAAAATAGGAAAGCCACCACATGGAAAGCCATCATTTGGTAAGCCACCATTTGAAAAACCATATGCAGGCATGAAATTCCCAAAGGATGATGTTAAAGTTAAATCTCATTATTGTGACAAGTTTGGACATGACACTCGAGGCTGCATGAAAACAAAGTATCATGAGTGCAAATATAGAAACAAAAGCCACACTGGTTATTTTTCTAATATAGGAGAAACAATGGATGGTGACATAAAAAATATTAGACTATTTTTTACAGATGTTTTGCACCTATAAGTAAGATAAACACTATTTGGTTGATGACTGCATCAACTACAATATATAAATGGAAACTACATAAGCTAGATGTTAAATCTACTTCTTTGAATGGGGACCTAAAGATAAAAGGATATCTTGTAAGGTTGAAGGACTCATAACGAAGGATCGAGAGCACCTTGTTTCCAAATTAAAGAAAAGATTTATATGGATTAAAATAAGCACCAATATCTTGGTATGTGAAGATCAACTCTTTCTTTCATCAGAAAGGTTTTATGAAAATAAAGAGTGACCATAACTTGTATATTAGGTCAGATCAAAAGGGGCATGTTATTATGATTTCCCTTTACGTTGATGATATTATTATAAAAGGTTGTGCTTCTTAGTTAATTGATGAAGTTAAAAGATAACTATTGCTGGTGATTGAAATGAAAGACCTTTGCGAATTGAATTATTGTTTAGGTCTTGAAATATTGAGAGAATCTAGTCAGACATTGGTTACACAAAGAAAATATACAATGGAGCTACTTAAAAGTTTCAAAATGGATAAATGTATGGAAATATGAATATATTTATAAGAAAATGTCAAACTCTACAATGATGATGGGGAAAGAGAGGTGGATGGTACATTATATCATCACCTAGTGGAAATGTTAAACCATCTCACTACACCTAGGCTGGACATACCATATTCAGTTAGCATCTTAACTTAATTCATGGAAAAATATCTCGAAAGCCATAGGAAAGTAGTGAAGAGATTCTTCAATATCTAAAAGGAACTATTAATTTTGGTATTAAAAATACTGATGATTTTAATTTTGAGTTGACAAGCTATTTTGACACAAATTGGGATGGAAATTTTGTTGGTTAGTTTTGGTATTAAATATATTGATGATTTTAATGTTGATTTGACAAGCTTTTCTGACCCAAATTGTGGCGGAAATCCTATTTAAAAAATATCAACCATAGGATATGTATTCAACCTTATATCTTAGATTATGGCATGGAGCAACAAGAAACAAGAAACCATTTCTTTATCATTGAATGAAGCTAACTACAAAGGTTTTTACAATGTTACTTGTGAAGATAACACCAACAATTATCAAATGTGATAATCAAAGCACCATTAAAGTAGAAAAAAATTTGTATATCATGAAAGATCAAAAAATATTGAGACACATTACCATTTTGTCAAGGAAAAGACACAATATAAGGAAATTGATTTAGTCTATTTTACTACCAATGAAAATGTGTCTAGCATATTTACAAAGCCTCTAAAAAGGGAATAAAATGACATACATAGGAATCAACTAGGTGTGGTAGAAAACACATTCCTCCATTAAAGGAGAGTGTGAGAATAATAGAGAAATATAGAAGATTATCCTATTATTAAAACTTATTATGTTTCTATTTGGAATGATTTCCTATTTGTTCCTTGTTATTTTTTAGATCCTATATTCTAGGAATCTATTCCACTATATTGTAATCCTATACATGCACGTGATTGCTAGCTTGGTCAATCTAAGTATTGGTACAATCTTCTGCATGAGCGACTATCTCATCAGTGAGCTGCAATTCATCTTCCAATGATTTTCTCTTCCATAATTTCTAAGTAGCTTGCAAGCATGGAAGCAAAGGAAAATATTTCCTCTGATGCTAGAGCTTTGAGGGTGAAGGTTCTAGCCAACAAGAAACTAAGTACGTAAAAGATAGAGGTGTAGAATGAATAGTTTAGAAAAATGGCTACTTAAAAAGGAGATAAAATAAGGGGGATAAATACTAAGTAAAAAGGAAATTTAAATTAAGGTAAGTAATGTTAGGGATTACAGTAACTCTACATAGAAATATGGCTTAGTTAAAATTTCAAAAAATTGCAAAGGAAAATGGATGACTAGGAAGAATAGATGGAAAAATGGATGAATGAAATCGATAATGAAAATAATGATAAAATTGGAACTAATGAAAATAGTGATGATTGAAAATTGACAAAAAATTATGTGGGGAAAATGGTGCTATCTTGAACATATGAGTTATACTTTTAATTATGAAAAATCTTGGATGAATCTATGATATAAGGATATACAATGAAAGCATGATGACAATAAATTACTTCAATTTGTTATTTTTTATAAGTGTTTAAAAGATCAATCATCCCTATTGGCCTAGCTAAAATGAAATTGCAACATAGTAAAATTAATTTTGAATTCTTAAATGCTGGTTATGTTTGGAAAATCAATAAGAGAAAATCATTTGGCACTAACCAAATTTTAAATTTTGGTATGCAATTGATTAATTATGAATAAAAATAACTGTAATTAATCGGTGACAAAAAAACACACAGAAAAAAAATGAAGAAATTGAACATAAATGACAATTTTAGAGAACTATAAATTTATGTTCGAAACTCCAAGCAGAACATGGTTATAGCCATTAGAAAGATAATTCAAATAAGAAAAATATATAAGGTTTAAGTTCTTAAAATATTCAATAAATTTCATTAGAAAATTGTAGGAGTAGGGTCGTTGAGATTGAGTGAACAAAGAAAATTCCAAATAAGGAAGACTTGGAGGGCAATTTTCATTTGGGAAATTGAGTTTAGGAGGATAGATATGCATGTAACAAGTGTGAATATAAGGAAATGAAGGTTGTAAATAATTTTTAATGGTGTTGATGGAATGGTATGGAGGTAGAAATTGGATGAGAAAGGGAAGGTAGATAAATTTTTTGGTTTGTTAGTGGGTAGAAGGATTGACGACGCATGACTAAGAGGGGTACTTAAAAATCTGGAAAAATTGTAAATGAGGTAGGATAATCAATCCAACACTGTTAAGGTATTGTTGACTAAGAGGGGTATTTAAAAATCTGGAAAAATTGTAAATGAGTAGGATAATCAATCCAACACTGTTAAGGTATTGTTGCTTTGTTTGGTTGTTAAATTATTTGAATGGGTATGGATGAATTTTATGTAAATCCTATTCATAGACAATCATAAAGAGGAAAGAAATTAAGAAGGATCAAGGGTGAACTAAGTTGAAATGCATGTTGTGCATAAAAAAATATCAACATGCACAAGTAGATTACAAAAAATCATTGGGTAAATGACCATTGTTTATCATATACATCAAATAGATAGTGCTAGCCAGAAGGAGCTTGGAAGTAACCAAGAGATATAGATGACATTATTAGGTATAATCAAAATACAAGTCCCTAGTCTCCTAGTGATAATATAAGGAATTGAAATGGAGGTTATACATCAAGGACAATAAAGGAGAAGTTCCAAAGAAAAATATCTATCGTATGTTGTTTGTATGTTTGGAAAATTTTTAGTTTATAAACCAACAACTTATGTGAAAAAAGGTGAACTAAATAATTAAATTCAACTCAATGAGGAATTTATTAATGGAGAAATAAAACACTCCATTAATGGGGTCATATTGGTTGATATAATTAAACATCATTGATGGTTTTTCATGTAACAGGAAAGGAAATAAAGTAGAATTGGATAAAAATAAAAATGGCTAGGGATGAGAGTAATACGCACCACATGATGGAGGTTCAACTATTGGAGGATGTAATAGAATTAAGGATATGATTCCAGTAGTAAACAAGAAGTGTTGGAATAAGAATAAGATGAAGAATTTTTAGTGCATTCCAAATTTTCAAATGGATAAAAATTGAAGTAAACATTGGGTAATGTAGCTAGTTCCAAATGGGATGCATGAGAATGCATATGAAGTGACAGTATTGATTGCAAGAAAAATGAACTTTCGAAGAAGTCCATATGAAGTTGTAGTGATATAATTGTAGTATCACAGTGTGCCACAAAATGTTGAAAAATAAATTTAATGTTAATGAAATATTGGTTAAGAGAATATATATATATATTTATGAGTCTCACATTTAAAAAATATTCATGCATTTAACTCTTACACATGTAACATTTAATACCTACACATATAACATCTAACGCCTACACATATACTTTATATTGGGATGTAAAGTGCCTCTCAGCGCAAACAATGATAAACTCTTTAAGCATATTTTTCATAGATACATTTTCTCCCTTTCTTATGAGAAGTGAAAAGTATACAAGATTATTCAAACCTTGAGATAATTATTGAATATAAAATGAGTAAATAATTTAGTGATCATTATGCATGATGTATTTCAAATGTTTATTCTAGTTCTAAGTTGTTTCCTTAACATTTCTCATGCTTTATGCTTTAGAAGATTTGGTTTTATGGGTGTTTTCTCATGAACATATATATTAAGTGAGAGGTTTAAGTGTTTATCTTAAAAATATTCATGTTTTATGTTTGAGAAAGTTGGTTATATATATTAGAATACTTAGTGAAACTTATATATATTAAAATTATTTTTAATATGAAAAAATATTAATTTTTAATATTATACTAATTATTAATCGTGAATTATTGTTGTTGTTGTTGTTGTTATTATTATTATTATTATTATTGACTTAAGGGATGAAAGTTCACATTATCAAGTTCTAGAACATTTGGTTTTAAGGATGTTTTCTCAAATGTTGTTGGTCAAAATGAGATTTGTTACATCTTTAGAGGCTTTGCACATTGACCATAACTCGATTTTAAGTTTAGTCATCATCAAATGGTCTAGTTTCAAAGTCAACAATTTAATTGGCTATGATCACTATGATGACTCAAACCTATAATTGGGTGAATGGCAACCCTTGTGAAGTATATTCAAGGAAACACATCGACCTTGGTGTTGGGTTTTCTCATGTAACTCAAAACCCTAGGTTTGTGTGCATGGATGGATCTACATTTTTGTAATCGATTAACATGGATATTGAGTCTACTATGAGGTCAAAATTAAAAATTAAAATGTGATATCTTCTCTTATGTGAGTGGATAACCTCACTAGAGGTCATATCCCTCCCTCAACCATGTGAAAAGTCTTACAAAAATACGATGGACCTTCCATCTCGCTTGGATCGATTTTAGATATGAAACCAATTAAATATTTAATTCTTTCATTTTCCATTGGAATAAACACCTAGTTATTTTCATGGAATATTTGTGGGATGATGCTTTTTAGTGGGAAAGTTTTAGTGCACTTTGTGTTGTAGTATGTTTGACTAGATGTACCTTTTTCAAAAATTTAAGTTTGTTGGTTCTAAGTTTCATAACAGAATGAACTAATGTTGGAATGAGCCTTTTTGGAATTTAAAGAATTTTAAAGGCAATGGAGGTTCCATGATAGCTATCACTTCATTTTTTAGAATTCTTAGTTGTATATAGTTTGAACCTTGATGATTGGTATGCATGGTCATCCTTTTGATTCTATATTGAGTGGTCAATTTCTATGTCATTTATGCTCCCAATATGAGAGTGAATTGATGCAAGGTTTGATACTTGATGGAGTAAAGTTTTGGAGGGGGTTTCAATATGGCTAAAAAGAAGGATATTGTTGTTAGTTTATAGGATTGACGATTAGTGGTTCATACATTATGATTAGTGTAATTATAAAGGTATGAATCCTTAGATTCTTCATCCCATTTGGAAGCAAAAGAGGCTAGATTACGGTGGTTGGTATACTTGGTTTAACTATTGATAGGGAAAATATAGGTTGTAAGATTTTTCATATTGATTATATGGTGCTTAGGAAGATTTAAATTTCTTTAGTTAGAATCATTATATTGATGTGCTCCTACATGTGACTATTTTAGGTCATTTGACTAGTTGAGGCAATTTTCCAATCCAAACTATAATACCCTTAGGAGAAATTGTCAATTCACCTCATTCTTCATTGTTTAAATTGAATGCATGGTTCTCTTCTTGAGGATCTTGCTATGGTCGGAGTATGTTTAACCCCCATTTTCATAATATCTTCTCTTAACATATTTTGAACGATGGGGTGTTTTCTATTAAATATGCCTATCATTGTGTGGTCCTCCATAAGGTTTTTTCTTAGTGAATAACCAAGTATGGATGGGACTCATTATGAATTCTAGAAAGATTTATGGGATTATATTGGTGATAGTTTCTATTCTTTTACCTTTGAATTTTTTCCTACTAGTCAAATATTTGATTATATCAAACAAGGAAAGATTAAACTTATTTTGAAGATTACAACTGAGGATATCATTAATAGTTGCATAATAAAAAATCAGTAAAAAAAAATAAACCTAAATTAAAAAAATGAATAAAGCGACCATCAACATACAAAATTTATGTGGAAAATCAAACAATGGGAAAAGCCAATAAAAAAACTAAGTAAAATGATGAATGTTACGAACAACACACCAAATCTATGTCGAAACTTAAAAAATGGGGAAAGAATTGGTAGTTTTAAATTACTGGAAAATTAAGTACATAACCTTTAGTCATGAGCCTTATCAGCTCATTTTTCACACATTCAATTATAGACTTAATTTCATGTAATACCATCAACCAAAACCATGGATCACCAATATTACATGTTGAAAATCATGACTCATTTCACTCCTTAACATTTCATATATTTATTTATTTCATGTCACATATAACAATCGCCCACTTGAGACTGAATGAAAGCTTAATAGAATATTTTGTTATTGTTACTATCTCCTTAATAGCAAAAATATTATTTCTTATATTTCTAGAATATGTCATTTATGTGAGTATGCACTTGGAATAATAATGCTTACAATAGTATGTAGGTAGGATTGGGTTGTTGGAGTTTTGCTTAGAGATTTTCTCAACAATGGTTTCCCTATTTAGAATCTATTGGATTTCCTAGACACTATTTATGTGGTTTGCAAGTTGACTTTGAATGAAATATAGAAAATATTTAGAGTAAATTTGTACACCATATTTACGCCTTCAATTTCTAATTAAAATAAATATTTTAATATTAACATAAACTTATCTTAATTCATAAACAAATAATGAAACGCACATTAAATATACCACCCTTAAAATTCCAAAACATTTCATTTCAATTTGAGACAAAAGTGACCTAGAGAATGTATAATGAGTTTATTCTTCAATATAGTTCCCTTGAACATAAAGCTTGTGAAAACTAATGCAGTTTTCCTAATGCAGAAAAAAAATAAACAAATTTTCATGCATTTCTAACCATTCTTTAATAAAGTTCATCATAATGTAATAGGATGCCACTTTTGCTTTCGTTCGCATGATGATCGTTTCTTCCAAATTTGTAATACCTTATAGATTAATAAGATATTGTTTTCTAAAATTGGGTTCAGATTTTCTGAAATAACATTGTAATGAAGTTTAGAAATTTCCCAAATCCATTGGTAAACTATTCAGAGCTTTCAAAATTGTATATTATTTTCACAATAATCCATGCTCATTTCACTTTTTGTTATTTCAGAAGCTGAACCTCTCAACTTTTCAGCCTTCCCATTTTGTGTGAACGCTAACGACCACGATGCATCGCAGGTCCCTCCCGTAACAAAAGTGAAGGTGTGGATTCTGCATGCCTAATAACATCAAAGTTGATGAAACGCACGAGGCAATGTTCGATGGGTTGGACACTTTTTTCTTTTCCGAATTAAAAAGCTAAGCAACGGTTTAAACGCCAAGTATCCAAGTCGTTAGTATTTAATGGCAAAATCAACTCGTTACGATATATAAAAGACGTGCACCACTACCATTACATGTATACACTCATTCAACATCTAAATATATTATTATAATTATCTTAATTTATTAATACATCTAAATATATTATTATAATTATATAAATTAAATTGTTTATGAAGATCCATAAATATTAAAAAATTATTTTATAAAATAGTATTTTCAATATTAAAAATAATCATAAAACTTAAATAAATTTGTAATTTTAGTTTAACATTATTATTATTATTATTTCATAAAATAATTTACTAGTCAAATATTCATTTGTTTAAAAATTATAACAAAATTTCTCATTACTAAAAATTACTTTTAAATTTTTATTTAATTATAAAGATTTTCAATATGTAAATAAATTAAATTACAATATCATTACTTAGTTGAATTGAGGCTTCTGTGATCCATAATAGTTGAAAGAATAACTTCGGCGTAAGTCACATGTAGACAGACATTTGTCGACGACCAACCAGTGTGGTTCATCGTCAGGACAAGTTGAAGAAACAGATCCAGCTTAGCATGTTAAATAGCCTGAGCAGAAACTCCAACGACTAAATTGATAACGGCTCATTTTGACCTTAGGATCCAGGTCAAATTATATTAATATTATTACTATTTTAATTTTTATTATTTCCGGAAATAAGTCAAATTACTTGTTAATGGAATAAGAGAATTTTGTGGTTCTTTCTCTCTATATATTTAATGTTAAAATACTATTTTTTTGTTATTAATATATTCTTTATTTTAAATATAAACATGCCAATTAAATATTAAAAAAAAAATTAAAATGTATGCATAATATAATATCAATAATATTATTATACATGTAATCTATCAACTACATACTAGGTAGTGAAGAATTACAATATCTCTATCATACTAAAAAGTAAATTAAAAAATTTTATTCTCATTGCTTGTGAAATAAAGTGGAAATTAATATATTTTATTTACACAATATTATTTTTTAATATTATTTAATTTTTTCTTAAAAAAATGTAATGTTACATGACAATATCTAATTCATAATGAGTTACTCTCAACTCACAGATCTATAAATAAATATTATCATAATTAAAATACTTCGAAATAATGATTACAATAGTATGTAAGTAGGATTATTGTCATTGGTTAGTAAGTAGAATTATTGTCATTAGTTATTGGAGTTTTGTTGAAAGATCTTATTCTATTAACAATTTTGTCTGAATTGAGAGCCGGGATTGCACTCTACCTTTTGTTGCATCAATTCGAAGACCTGATCTCTGATGCTGGTAGAGAAATCGTTGTCATCGAGAAGTGATGTTTTCCAGAGAATAACTGTACCATCGACTCATTTTTATGTCATGTATAATCTTTATTCGATTCGTATACAACGAAATTTGGGGTTCCTGTAAAGGCACATGTCTCGAATGTTTCTTCACTCCCTATAGTGTGCATACCTCCCTGTTTTGGTCACTTTTCACATTTACCTTGATCGATGCCCCACAGAAAGAAAAAAAAATATGGATTCCAGCACTTCCAGAGACCCGTGATGAATACTCGAGCCATTTGAGAGGAACAAGATAAAATCGAAGAGTTCCAGGATTCGAAACCCTGGATAATGAATGCTCAGAATTACAGTCCTCTCGTGCATCATGGTTTTCATAATTGTCATAATCTTCAACGCCGTGAAGTTGTTGAGATAAGATGTGGGTTTGTCCAACAATAACGCGACTGGATCGTGCATCACATCCACTCCAATCGAGTCTCACCTCATCTCTCCTGGAAATTCCTCTTATTTTCTCATTTCCAATTCGGGAATCGGCAACCTGTTGGAGTCCTAGCTCCACCATCAGATCACCGACTCTCGATATTATTTTGCCTTGTTATGCCTGCGTGAGCATAGCCTGATCCAGGCAGTGAACATGAGAGTTCCTTGGATTGTAAGAAGCATAAAAAGTGCATCGTCTTGCGTTACAAATCCTGATATTTTCCGCAGCTTCTCGTTGTTCGTGAGCTGATGATTTACCAAAAGGCTTTCCGGTGAGCCGGTGGGCTTGGTCTAGCCATCCTCTTGGTAGATATGATAATATGGAGATAACATGGAGATCCAAGAAAACACTAGAGCACAAAGGTTGATTGGTTTCGCTAATATGGGCTTCAACTTTTTTTTGCAACAGTATGTGAAAAGTTAGCAGAAAATGACAATTGGTTTTGTAGTTATAATGTTGGTTAGTTTAATTTTCTATTTTGGTTTTTATGAAATGTAAAAGGTACATAACCAATTATTGAAGAGAGGAATATAGTGTAAAGTAGTGATTTTCAATATTATGAAATGTAAAAGTTACCTAACCAATTATTGAAGAGAGGAATATAGTGTAAATTAGTGGTTTTCAATATTATTTAGTGTTGACAGAACATATAGTGAATTTGATTATATGATTTTGTTATATGTTCATGGATCTTGTTGTGTTTCAGGGTTTAATAGCATCAAGTACAGGTTATGCATGAAATCCTTGTATGTATAAAGGTTATTTGTATAATTCAGGTTATGCATGAGATCCTTGTATGTATAAAGGTTACTTGTATAATTGACCACTGAATACAGTGTTCCACCGGGACGCATCCCCCAAGGTCGGGTGTGTGCACCCCTCGCACCCCACGCACCTAGGACAGGGGACGTCTAGAGAAACGTTTACCCACGTCCCCCTTTTGGGGAGGCACAGGGGGACGTTTCCCCAGTGAGGGAACGTGACTCCCCAAAAGGGGGACGCCTAGGCATCCCCTCAAAATGGGCTGGCTTGTAAACAATGATTTATGATAAGGGAAACCTAGTATTTGACCAAATTTCCCTAATAATGCTATGCAATTCATTGTAATGTTAAATTTTTAAAGTAAAAGTGGCATTCTCCTTTATCTTTCATTTTCATCCTTTTACTTAAATTTTTAACATTACCATGAAATGACTCAAGATGTTTGAAAGTGGTTCGGACCTCATTGGATTTCATATGGAGAAAGAGAATTTTAGATATCACTCAAAATGCAGTAGACTTAATAGTTTTTGAAGAATTCTTTCCATTGCATTTTGTCATTGTTTTTTAGTTTTAGTTATATCAATTTACTATTCTAGATTTCAGTATCTATTATAGTCTATTTTTCTTAGTAGTTAATACTAATTGGATTCTAGAATGATGAATGATGAAGTTAATTTTTAAATCAATGTAGATTATAGAATGGCGACTAATGAATGATGAATATGGATCAAAATATTTCATTATTGAATCTCATGGTCTATGGATGAATCATGTATATATTAGTAAGGATGATGAGTATGGATCAATGTATATCATTATTTAATTCAATTATGTATGTATCATTGTATTTATGCTTTCATTACTGAATATGAATTTGAAATATATATTTTATATATATATATATATATATATATATATATATATCCGTACGTCCCACTGTGCCCCCTAAATTTCTCTAAAATATGAGGGTAGCCCCCCACGTCCCCTTTGTGTGTCTCCCCGCACTCGCGTCTTCCCGTCCAAAGTCTTGGTGGAACATTGACTAAATATGCCCATTAGTCAGACAACTCACCTATACAACTACCAAAAGTGTAATTCGCTGCATTTTGATAGATGAAAGTTTTTCCATAGGGTGATCTAGTATCAAGATTTTCCTTCAGATCGAGAAGCATCAACTATACAAAGTTCATCAAAGATGGTCAGATGCAGTTATATATTAAATGAATTGAATGGGAAGCTAGAAAATTGTGGTGGTGAAAAGAGCCTTATCCAAGGGACTTCAAAGTGGGGACAAGTGCCAAGGAATACGTGACATGTGAATTGTAATTTGTCATTTTTGTATTAATCTTTGTAATAATGTAATGTAAGCGTTAAAATGGCACTTGGAATAATAATGCTTACAATAGTATGTAGGTAGGATTGGGTTGTTGGAGTTTTGCTTAGAGATTTTCTCAACAATGGTTTCCCTATTTAGAATCTATTGGATTTCCTAGACACTATTTATGTGATTTGTAAGTTGACTTTAAATGAAATATAGAAAATATTTAGAGTAAATTTGTACACCATATTTATGCCTTCAATATCTAATTAAAATAAATATTTTAATATTAACATAAACTTATCTTAATTCATAAACAAATAATGAAACGCACATTAAACATACCACCCTTAAAATTCCAAAACATTTCATTTCAATTTGAGACAAAAGTGACCTATATAATGTATGATGAGTTTATTCTTCAATATAGTTCCCTTGAACATAAAGCTTGTGAAAACTAATGCAGTTTTCCTAATGCAGAAAAAAAATAAACAAATTTTCATGCATTTCTAACCATTCTTTAATAAAGTTCATCATAATGTAATAGGATGCCACTTTTGCTTTCGTTCGCATGATGATCGTTTCTTCCAAATTTGTAATACCTTATAGATTAATAAGATATTGTTTTCTAAAATTGGGTTCAGATTTTCTGAAATAACATTGTAATGAAGTTTAGAAATTTCCCAAATCCATTGGTAAACTATTCAGAGCTTTCAAAATTGTATATTATTTTCACAATAATCCATGCTCATTTCACTTTTTGTTATTTCAGAAGCTGAACCTCTCAACTTTTCAGCCTTCCCATTTTGTGTGAACGCTAACGACCACGATGCATCGCAGGTCCCTCCCGTAACAAAAGTGAAGGTGTGGATTCTGCATGCCTAATAACATCAAAGTTGATGAAACGCACGAGGCAATGTTCGATGGGTTGGACACTTTTTTCTTTTCCGAATTAAAAAGCTAAGCAACGGTTTAAACGCCAAGTATCCAAGTCGTTAGTATTTAATGGCAAAATCAACTCGTTACGATATATAAAAGACGTGCACCACTACCATTACATGTATCCACTCATTCAACATCTAAATATATTATTATAATTATCTTAATTTATTAATACATCTAAATATATTATTATAATTATATAAATTAAATTGTTTATGAAGATCCATAAATATTAAAAAATTATTTTATAAAATAGTATTTTCAATATTTAAAAATAATCATAAAACTTAAATAAACTGTAATTTTAGTTTAACATTATTATTATTATTAATTATCAGAAAATAATTTACTAAAATATTTATTTTGTTTAAAAAATTATAACAAAATTTCTCATTACTAAAAATTACTTTTAAATTTTTATTTAATTATAAAGATTTTCAATATGTAAATAAATTAAATTACAATATCATTACTTAGTTGAATTGAGGCTTCTGTGATCCATAATAGTTGAAAGAATAACTTCGGCGTAAGTCACATGTAGACAGACATTTGTCGACGACCAACCAGTGTGGTTCATCGTCAGGACAAGTTGAAGAAACAGATCCAGCTTAGCATGTTAAATAGCCTGAGCAGAAACTCCAACGACTAAATTGATAACGGCTCATTTTGACCTTAGGATCCAGGTCAAATTATATTAATATTATTACTATTTTAATTTTTATTATTTCCGGAAATAAGTCAAATTA
>APFE030872843.1:1475-19189 GCA_000404065.3 Pinus taeda
GACCAGACCTTGACTGTCATGGACTTTAGTGATCATTAACAAAAGACCTAAGCCAGCAGGAGCCAGACATGAGGGGAAATGACTAGCATGACCTTTTCCGTCAGATTATGGCATGCCCCTAGCGGAATGCAGCTGGATGAATAGAGCGGGACTCCTAAAAATGAAATGCATAAAGAGTTTTGATCTCTGACAGAGGACTGACCAGACCGACTCTAACAGGACACATCATACATTTTTGAGTAGCTCGAACCAACAAATATCAATCTACATTGCATTGAACAAGACAAAACTAATCATATCATTAACACATAGATTAATAACACTCACCAATAGAGGATCCAACTGTATTGGGTTTTCAAAGTAGGCTAGCTCATGCACCAAGGAAAGAGGCTCACCAGGGAGACAGTTCAACAGAAGTTTCCCAATATCATGGAGGCACTCAATGCAATGGCGACCGTTTATTCCTAAGGGGTGAAGACTGATCTAGGTGGATATTGGTGGCCACCCACCTATTCCACCTAGATCACAACATAGTTTCCTATTTGTCAACAATATTTCCTATTTTTTTAGTTTTCAGGTCATGAACTTCCAGAGTTGTTTTGAGGCCTTAAATGACATTTTTGGGGGAAAAACAAATTTAAGAATTTGGCACACATTTACAATCAAAAAAATTTCTTCTCAGATAAACATTTCTAATGGGCTATCATGTGCACCAAGCGAAGATCATATGCCAAAGTTACAACCGTGGGAATTTGACATTTCAACTTATCCCATTGAGGCCCATAAGCCTTTGATCCCTCTTCTCCTACGATTATGGCTTTGGATATTTATGGTTTCTCATTATTTCTCCATGATAAAAAGGCCTTGGAGTGTCATTGCAACAAAATTTAGGAAGGAGCATAGTCATCACATCTCTTCTAAAAGATAAGCTACCACTATTTGAGTTAGTCTTCTTACATTTCTACATGTAAACAATTTCATTTTTTTTATTTATTAAGTTAAATTTAGTTCCATTGTATCTGTGTGTTTCATTTTAAATATATATTTCATTTCATTCCCTTATTAAATTAATATCACATCGATGACCTTGTATGTGAATCCCCCTATCAATTTTCTCATTCTCCATCTCCATATCTTCTCACACTCCAACTTCAATGTCCACTCACTCTCCCCCTTCGACATTAATGACAAATGGTTCTTATTCATCAAACTACATTGGCTACTCTCTCCCCCTTGTGCTTTGGTATTTTGATAAAATTGAAAAATGCACAATGATAGTTATTCTAAGAAACCAATTTAAGTGAGATAAAGTGAAAATTAGTCATCTTAAACACATGCTACACCTCTTAATGTTGTAGATCCCACTGAACATGATACCACGTATGGATAACCTTTCCATTTATCATTCTTCACCTACTACTAACTCTCTAAAACTGGACATGTGTTGTAGAGTTTCCATGCCCCATATATACAAGGCTAATGAGATGAGCGAGATTTCACTCCCAACTATTGTCTTAGATACTCAAATGGCTCTCTAGAAAGAGGATTGGTGAATATATATATAATATGTTTATCTGTGGCTACATATTCAAGCCTAACAATTTTATCAATGACCTAATCTCTCAAGAAATGATATTTAATAGGAATATGGTTTGTTTTTTTATTTTGTACACAAATTTTGGAAATATTAATAGCACTAGAATTATCACACGTAATTGGAATGGGGTCAACATATTCCCCCTTGATATCCTTGAGATTTTTTTTGTACATAGTATTTGAGTGCAACATGTAGCTATTGTTATGTGCTTGGTTGAAGATTTCAATGATGAGATAGAGTTTTTCCTTTTACTACACCATGACAATAAGCAATTACCCAAAAATAAGGTTGCATCATTTGTCCTCTTCCTATCATAAATACTACCTTCCTAATATACATCTATGTATGTTTCTAGAATGAAATATTTATTCCCTAAATACCATAGGTCATAATCAATATTTCCCTTTATATATTTGAAGATTATTTTTATTTCATTCCCATGAATTTCCATGCCATAGACTGGAATCTAGCAAACAATCCTACCAATTATATTATATCAGTTCTTGAGGATCTTAGATATAAGAGGCTTCCAGTCATTAACCTATATATAGTATAATTTATATTAGGAGATTCATCATCATATTGTGACCATTGATTTCATAACTAGTTTACAATATTCCATGCCAATTTGCTTCAAAATGTCTTTCAAGCATTTGGTCGAAGATATGAAAAATACCATTGTAAAATTGAGTAACTTGTAAGCTAACAAAGAATGACAATTTTCCCACCATGAACATCTAAAACTTCCTCCGCATATCTTATACAAAGTTTTGACCCATTTGATCCACATCACTTCCACAAATAATATCATCCAGATACAAAACAATGATAAATAGATTCTTATTGTCAATTTTAATATAAAGATTATTATATGTTGTGTCCCTTCTAAATCCTTTATACTATATATTTATCAGGCCTTGAATTGCAAGCTCTTGGAGCTTGTTGTATTCCATAGAGTGATTTCTTTAATCTACATACCTGATTTGCATCATATGAAAATTGAAATCCCCTTTTTTGTTCAATGTACACTTTCTCTTCTAGATCACCATCTAGAAAGGATGACTTAACATCCACTTGATATAATTTGAATTTTCTATGGCATGCAAATTCTAGAGAAAAAATGATTGCTTCTATTCTAGCTATAGGAGAAAATGTTGCTTCAAAATGAATGTATTGCGCTTGTGCATACCCTTTACAGGCCAATCAGGATTTATTTCTCACTACTTGTCCATCTTCATTCAATTTGTTTATGAATATCCAATTGGTGCCAATGAATTTTTTTCCTTTTGGTATAGGTACCAGTTTCCAAGTGAGACTTTTATCTATACGATCTAATTCCCCATTCAATTCCTTGACCCAATTCTTATATTCACTAACTTGGTCAAAAAATTTGAGTTTTACATTTGACAAAATTGTCAAATTTTCATGTTTGGGGGTGTAAATTAATTTCACTCTAGTTTTAACTCCCAATTATTTATTTCCAAGTGTTTGAAATTTAGGATGAAATTTTCACACATGCTTGGATGGAGTTTTGCATTGTTGATGTACCACCTCTTCTTCTTCATCATCATTATCTTCCTCTTGTTTGTATTCTAGATATGCACTTGTTATCTCACTTTGTTTTTCATTGCGTTTTAACTTTTTTCTTGGTAGAAATGCTTAATCTACCCTTACATCTATACAATCTACTATATTCTTAGTATTTTGTTGTAACACTTAAAGCCATTGTTTTTTAATGAGTAACCAAGAAATATTCTTCCATCAGTTCTAGAGTTAAACTTTCCCATATTTTCCTCATTCCTCTTTATATAATACTTGCTTTAAAAGGCTTAACTAAAGATGGTTTTCCTTTGCAAATCTCATAAGGGTATTATCACTATTTTCTCTAAGTTTAGTTTTGTTTGATAGGTAGAGAGTTGTTTGAGATACTTCTCCATAAAAAGTGTTTGGAACATTTTATTCATCCATTATATTTGTTTCCATATCTTGTACTAGTATGTTATTTCTTTCAACTACTCAATTTTGTTGATGGTTATGGCTATTAAGTATTGCCTTCTAATTCCATGCTCCTCACAAAATTCCTCGAACTCACTGGAGGTGAATTCTCTTGCTCTGTCAGATCTCAAGCATTTTAACTTGAGGTCCATTTCATTTTCAACTTGAACTTTGAAAACTTTGAACATATTAAGGGCTTCTCATATTTCTTTAAGTTTCATAATCCATGTTTTCATTGTATATTCATCAATGAAAAAGATGGAGTACCTATCTCCTCTTAAGGTTTGTGTTCTTGAAGGACTTCACCTATCTATATAAACTAGCTTTAGTGGCCTAGGCAAAATATGTTCTTTTGTCTTAAAGTGAAACCTTCACTGCTTCCCAAATTGTCATGATTTTCACATGGAATCATATAGCTTTCATAACTTTGGCATGCCTCTCAGTGCTTCTATCTTAATTATTTTTACCAAGTTGTCAAAATTTACATGTCCCATCCATCTATGCCATAACCAACTTTCATCCATTTTACTCTTGCAACATTTTGTGTTGCTCCATCAACTACATATACATCATTGGGAGTTCTAATTGCTTTAGCTCTCATTTACCATACTTAGATGTCCTTATTTCACATTCCTTTGAGTGAAACGTGACGTCATAAACTTGGTCACACATTTGACTTACACTCAGTAGGTTATTATTCAAACCATCATCATACAAAATGTTTTGAGCCTTGTTCTTTTCATTGAGGTTTACAACCCATTTTTGCACTATTTTCAAATGTGACATTTCCTCCTCTATCTTTATTTAAAGAGAGTAATTTAATTTTTTCCCTTGTCACGTGCTTTGGACATGCAGTGCCAATATACCATATCCCTTCTTGATTATGGGCATATAATGTGAATCCACATTTCTTAGATTTTTCTAGTTTCTTTTTCCACCTCTTTCCACTCTCTTGTTATTGAAATTGGTTAGGAGGATTGATGAATCTACTTCCTCTTTGACTTATTTTGTGGCCAAAATTATTACGATTATAACACTCGATTTCATCCAAAAGGGGAGTAAATGGATTTTTATTGCTAGGGTAGGAGCTTCTAGTTCTAGAATTTGAAAATTGACTAGATCTAACATTTTTATTTATAATAAATATATGGGCTATATAATTGACAAAATTATGACATTACTATCACTATCCATAAAATATATTTAGGTACTTGAGGGACTATGGCCTTTGTGGAGGAGTTGTCTTGTTGAACCTTCTTCTATTGTCTTGTTGATTATTTGATTTTCCTTAAGGATCATTTGTGGAGATACTGGGATTATTTATTTTTTGTTTCTTTTTGTCATCTCCTTTTCCTTGCTAGATATTCCTTTGAGATCATTTGCATAGCTTATGGATTCTTCCTTTTCTGGAAACTTTTTTCTTGAATCATGTCATGCGGAAAGAGCTATTTTTGCTGACAAAACTAACCTCCCTAGGAGTCTAAGACTCTCTAGTGACAAACAAGACAATTAAGAGCAATCCTTCTCTAAACATACATTATTCTATGAGAAACCAAGTGTTTTTTCGATCCTACCTCAAGTCCAACGCTTGTTGTAGCAGTCCAGCCTCGTCGATCCAGATGAGCTCCTCCTTCACTTTGAAACCTGCATACACTAACAATCAAACGATTACATAACACCTGAATATTCCATAAAACAAAGCATATTCAACATATAGACCAAGGAGTATATGAAACAATTCATTAACAACAAATCATTGAGAAGAATGGACTTATTTGTATTAAGGAAACAAAAAAGAAACCATTACAACCTGAGCCTTGGTGTTGTGCAAGTTCCTCCCAGGGTCCAGCAAGAGTTTTCCTCTACTTTGACAAGCTCACCCACTTCCAAATGAAACAAGAAAGGATGGTAATCTCTCCTCACAAGCTTCTACAAGGAAGTCCTAATTCCAGCAGCATCTACCCTTTGGAATGTTCAGCTTTCAACCTCCCCTCCTCTGGCCCAATGCCTGTATTTATAGTGTTCTAGAGGAAGTTATTCAGGTCCAACATCAATGGGATACTCCCTCTTTTGGATGGGGTAGCTCCTCTCTTGAAGGGATAAGTTCCTCTATCATAGGGATGCATGAACCATCTGGAGGCGCTCAATACACGTCAAACACTCTTCTAGAAAGCTCTAGAAGTGACCACAAGTAACTTTTTTAAGATGAAACCCGTGCCTTTTGACCTTTACAGGAGTACGCACCCATCCCTTGGCTTATAGAGCGTACAAGTACACAGGTACAATGAGCTTGGGATGCGTACACGCAGGCAAGGTAGAGAGAACCTGCGTACCCAGAGATAAACATGTTTTTTAATGACTTTCTCTCTTTTTTGAAGTTTTACATGGAGAGCAGAGGTATAAGGCTTGACAAGGAGGATAATATGACTATTGATGGAGCCATATTAACTGCAGATAGTCATGGTGAAAAATTCCAGTGTAACACTCAGGTTGTTCGGGTGTACCAACAATGTGTTTCTCTGCTACCAATTCTCTAGGTTCCTCTGGTCGTTCTGGTGTATTAGAGGATTGTTTTCATTTTGGAGCAGCATGTCTTTCTGCTGCCAATTCCTTGCGTTTCTCTGATCACTCCGTCGTGCTGGAGGAATGTTTAGGTTTTGGGGGTGGTGCAGCCAATCCCCCCTCGACTATTGCGATAAGTTCCTCCCAGGTGCTTTGTTGTTGAGTGAGACTGTGGCTCACTATCAATCGAATCAGTTGATGGGGCTAATGACTGCTTCTATGTGCTGTGCCTTTTTCAGGCTTCGGGCCGCATCATGTAATAATGAATTTAAAAGTGCAGGGAGATTTACAGAACATTTTCCTTTCAAAACAGTTAAAAGTTTCAGGTGATGAGGTCTTACCATGTCTTTCCTCCCTTCGCAAGTGATGTAGCTCTGCACTATCTTTGCTAACTCGGTCCAGGGTTCCCCTAACGTTGTCGGCAGAACTCCCTTCCCTTTGACTGTCAAGCTTTGGCCTTCATCCTGGAAAATCTCCATAACCTTTTGTAATCTTTCTTTCTTCAGCGTCCATACAGGTCTGGCAGCTGGTAGTCCCGAGACTTCTACGATGATATCATCCGTGGCCGCTATCCGTTTTTCTCTTACTATGGAGTAGTTTTCCTCCAAATTTTGCAGGAATTCCAACGCCACTGCTTCATTTGATTCTTGTAGGCGACTGAAATAATTCAGCCACCCTGCGTTTTCCAGGATCTCGCGGGCAGCAGCGGACATTGTCAACTCCTGAGGTTTGCTTCGGACTGTCTTTCCCCCCATGATTCCACTCAGAATTCTTAATGGAACAGCAGCTGTTTGTGCTGTTTGAGACGTAGAGAGGGTGATCATCGCCAAATTTTGGAAAAGAACACAGAGCATGCAACAAAAAAAGGATCGTGGATGGCAATTTCTATAAAATGGAATTATCATACCGTTAAACCATGCCATACCTTCGTACATTATCTCACCCGAACGGTGTGTAGACACGTAATCCATGGAGTAATGAGGTTACCTCCCCCCCGTGATCTGATAGGTTGTCCTCAACCGTCAAATAGAGGAGCAGCAGCCATTCGGAAGTCAAGTCATAAAGAAACAACATATGAAATTATGGCATGTTTTAGAAAAACAACGAAATACTGAAATCGAGGCGAAAAGGTAGATTGCGTTTTACATAAGAGCCTGCGTGATATAATGAGAGGCTGGGGGATGGGACGTCTGTCAAGCGTACGAAATCTCCAGTGGTCATTGTCAGTTCCGTTGCCATGATTGGTGGTAATGAATATTCAGGCGATATATACATCGGGGCATTGAAATATGATCTATTCAAAGGATATAAGAGACGAAAAAGTATTGATATCATACCTGTTGGTGTAACCATTACGACTTCAATGCCATTAACAGAGCCCTGCTGCCAACATGTGTTCATAACCTTGGCAGAGTTGTTTATTTCACCCTCCGGAACCATGATCCTTTGTGTGTATTCTGAAGAGTGCTTTGTCAAAATGTAGGCCATTATGCTGGCTTGGTAACCAGATAGCCATAATGCCATTCACAAGGTAGGCGCGAAACATGGACAGGCCGGCTCGTGATGAGACCCCCTGTTCCAAGGTTTGTTTATTTAGTATACCTTTGGACCATATCCCTGGTGTGGTGGTTGTAATGGGAATGCCACTTCGCTTCCATCCTTATGATCATGGTAGGCTGGCTCTCGATGAGACCCCCTATCCTGCATTTGACAATTTCATGTTTTCTTTTTCCTTTTGCAGAGCACTTTATTTATTTATTTATTTACACATAAGGGTGGTTCCGCACTCCTTAAGAGCGGGGAATGGTGGAAGAAGTCCTATCATCCCGACATACAAATATAAATCCTTTGTTCTTACTCCTAAGTAATAATCAAAAAAGATTTTTAGGGAAATCGTCATGATAAAGATCACCAACTGGAGCACCGGTAATAAGACAATGACAGCGAAGATGAAAAGTTAATGTCCCTCCTCTTGTCCTCTTATCAATACTAGGCTTTATAGAGATGGCGATTTATGATCTGCTGACTTCGGTATATCATGATTTATGTTCATCGCATAAGTCCATAGCTGTATCTAAAAGACTGGGGAGAACATGTGCGCAAAGCATCCTCAATAAGAGCAAAAACATGCCGATGGTGTTCCTCAGAGAAGAATCCATGCAGACAAATTCGTAGGATGTCGTTTCTTTGAAAGGAACAACAGAAAATCGTGAATGTTGTTCCTTTTGAAAAAGGAACAGCAGAAACACTCAAATGCTATTCCTTTTGGAAAGGAACAACAGACACACTCAAGTGCTGTTCCTTTTGAAAAGGAACAACAAAAACACACAAGTGCTGTTCCTTTTTGAAAAGGAACAGCAAAATCACTCAAGTGATGTTCCTTTTGAAAAGGAACAAAAAAAACACACAAGCATTGTTCCTTTTGAAAAGGAACAGCAAAAACACACAAGCGCTGTTCCTTTTGAAAAGGAACAACAAAATAACACAGGTGTTGTTCCTTTTGAAAAGGAACAGCAAAATCACACAAGTGTTGTTCCTTTTGAAAAGGAACAACAAAATCACACAAGTGTTGTTCCTTTTGAAAAGGAACAACAAAATCACACGAGTGTTGTTCCTTTTGAAAAGGAACAGCAAAATCACACAAGTGTTGTTCCTTTTGAAAAGGAACAACAAAAACCCACAAATGCTGTTCCTTTTGAAAAGGAACAACAAAATCACACCAGTGCTGTTCCTTTTGAAAAAGGAACAGCAGAAACACACAAGTGCTGTTCCTTTTGAAGAGGAACAACAAAAACACGCAAGTGCTGTTCCTTTTGAAAAAGGAACAGTAGAAACACACAAGTGTTGTTCCTTTTGAAAAGGAACAGCAAAAACATGCAAGTGCTGTTCCTTTTGAAAAGGAACAACAGAAACACTTAGAATGCAAAAAGAAAATCAAGAAAAAATATATACAAGATGTTATGTACAAGTTATGTAAAAATGAATTCCTTACTAAATTATAGGTGAGGAAGATTTCGCTTCCTCTCCTAAAATTTCCATATCAGTGTCTTGTCGTAGCTGCTGATAGAAGGATTCCCGAGTGAGTGGCTTTCTATAGAGACGAACTCGGTGGCCATTTACCTTGAATGCATATCCAGAACCGTCAATTGTGATCAGAGTAAGGGTCCCATTGTCATGTACTTTCCGGATTTCGTATGGTCCTAACCATCGAGTCTGAAGTTTCCCCGGGAAGTCCTGAAACCGAGAGTCATATAACAGAGCCCAGTCTCCTTCGTGAAAGACTTTGTTCATGATAAGTGCATCATGCCATTTAGCTCACTGTTGTTGAATCAGTGCTGTATTTTGTAATGCAGAGAGCCTGATTTTGTCCAATTCATTAATCTATTCTAATCGATTGATTTGTGCCTCACTCAGATCTAGGCCGATTTCCTGTGCAGTTCGTAGCGTTTGGATTTCGAATTCTATGGGGAAGATAGGTTGTTTTCCAAACACTAATTGATAAGGTGAATAGCCTATGGTACTTCTCCATGTGGTTCTATAATCCCACAGTGCCTCAGGTAATCGGCCGACCCAATCACGCCTATGCGATGCAATGGTTTTTGTTAAAATTGATTCTATTACCTTATTGCTACTTTCTACTTGCCCATTTGTCTGCGGGTGATATGGGGTAGTAATTTTATGCTGGACATGATAATTGTTAAGTGTTGCAGCTAATTTATTTCCAACAAATTTTGGTCCACCATCTGTAATTAGTTCTCTCGGAAGTCCATAACGTACAAACAAATGGAACAAGAATTGTATTACAGAATCTTTTGTAGCCTTAGGCAATGATTCGGCCTCGACCCATTTAGTAACATAGTCTGTCACCACCAGAATGTATGTCCTCTAATTTGAGGATGGATTGATGGGCCCAACGAAATCAAGCGCCCATCGTTCAAATGGCTCAATGACTAATTGTGGTCTCAGAGGCATTTCGTCGGCTTGGCCAGGTCGTCTTGCTCGCTGGCAGCTGTCACAGGCTTAGGCAAATTTTTTTGCATCTTTGAAAATTGTAGGCCAATAGTATCCTGTCTGCAATACTTTATGTGTTGTTCTCTTTTCAGCAAAGTGTCCCTCGCATGGTCCGTCATGGAAGGCTTTTAAAATGTCAAAAATTTCATCTTCTCGAATACATCTCCTAATTTGCATGTCTTCCCCTGTGTGGAACAAATAGCCCCCAATCCATGAAAATCGAGTGCTCTTCTAAACAATCTGCTTACGTTCCTGAGGGGTTAAGTGTTTTGGTAGCTTACCTACTGCAAGGTAATTGGTGACATCAGCATACCAGGGTGTTTGAACAGCAACAGCAAACAGGTACTCATCAGGAAATTGATCTTCCACTGCTATTGTTTCAATTGATTTTGGTATTCGTGAGAGAAAATCGGCTACAGGGTTCTCCTTGCCAGGTCGATCCTTGATTGTGATATCGAACTCCTGCAATAAGATCAACCATCTAGTTATTCTAGTGTTCGTAACAGGTTTATTTTCCGAATATTTGATAGCAGAATGATCTGTATATAACACAACGGGATAGCCTGTGATATAATGTCTAAACTTATTAACAGCATGTATTACAGCCAGGAATTCTTTTTCAGTGACAGTATAATTCAATTCGGCAAAGGATAAATTTTTGCTGATATAGTAGATAGCATATGGTTTTTTATCCTCTTCTTGCCCTAGGACTGCACCGATTGTTGTATCCGAGGCATCAGATGATATTTGGAATGGTAAATTCCAGTTTGGTCCTCGAAGGACTGGGGTTGTTGATACAAGCTTCTTTAATTCCTTGAAAGCATGGTCACATTTTTCTGTCCACAAGAAATCAACATTACCAGTTAGAGCATATAGAGGTGCAGCAATATGTGAGTAATGTTCTATAAATCGTCTGTAATACCCAGAAAATCCAAGAAAACTGCGTACCTCTGTTTAAGTAGTGGGGGTAGGGATAAGCAAAAGAATTTGGATTTTGGCCGGGTCTACCTGGATGCCAGCTGCTGAAACATAGTGCCCTAGAATGAGCCCTTCTGTCATCATCATATAACATTTTTTGTGGCTTAGACAAAGCCTGGTAGCGATACAACGTTGTAGGACTTTTTCCAGGGTATCTAAAGCTGGATCAAAATCATCTGCATATGGTGTAAGTATCCAGTACACCTCAAGTCCACATTTATTAAATCTGCAAAGTGCTAAAACACCCCTTGGAATGTAAGCAGAGCAATAACATAGGCCGAAGGGTAGAACTCGATAGGCAAACGTTCCCCAAGGACAAGTAAAGGTAGTTTTATCCTGGTCTTCAGGGGAAATTTGGATTTGGTTGTATCCACTGAAGCCATCCAGGAAGGAAAATAATTTTTTTTCTGCTAAAGTGTCCAATACTTGGTCTATGAATGGGAGAGGGAAGTGATCTTTCTGTGTGGCTTTATTTAACTCCCTGTAATCCACACAAATCCTCCATTTTCCATCTTTCTTGGGTACCACCACCAGGGGAGAGACGCATTTACTATCGGAAATAGGATAGATAAAATTAACATCTAAAAGCTTTTGAAGTTCGGCTTTTACAACTTCTTTTAGATGGGCGTTGAGTCTTCTTTGCAGTTGACGAACAGGTATTGCATCTTTTTCTATATAGATGTGGTGGGTTCATAATTGAGGATCAATCCCTTTCATATCAGGGTAATCCCACGCAAATGCTCCTTGATACTTTCGTAATAGATGGGCGAGCTTTGTTTCTTGGTCCGGTGTGAGGTTGGCATTGATGTTTAGAGTCTTACCTGGTTCAATTTCCACTACTTTACTGTTGGCAACGACAGTCACAGGTATTGTTTGGTCATGTGCATCTTTCAAAGGATCTTCTTCTAGCTCACTATCAAACGCTGCTTCTATCATGAACCACTGTGTGTGAGATCTAGATTCAGTTTGACTAATGAAATTATTGATGGCATCATCTTCTGTTTGGTCTTTAAAATCTAAAGCCTTATGTACAGTTAATGGGGATCTGATATTGTTAGTAAGGTATGACACAGGATGTTGGTTAGTTTTGATCATTGGAAGGCTTGGCTGTGCTCGAGGATATAGAACTAGATTTTTAATGTCTGGTCCTTTAGTTATGGTCATGTTTCCTTGCTGACAACCAATGTAAGCATCGGCAGTAGCAAGCCAAGGTCTTCCTAGAATTAGCGGACGTCCATCTAGTCGGGTTTTTGGATTAATTATCAGGAAATTGGTTGGATATTCCCAAGAATCTACAGAAACCATGACATCATATAGAGTACCTTCCGGTCGAACTACAGATCGGTCTGCCAATTCTAGCAAAGTAGAAGTAGGTTCTACTGATGTAATGCCGAGCTTTTGGCAGGTAGAGGTTGTCAAAATATTGATTGCAGATCCTAGATCAACTAAAGCATTAGTCAGGGTCTGACCATAGATTTGAACAGTTACAATTGGATTTCCGGGATCTTCATATTTAATGGGTGTCTCTCTTCCTGATAACAGGTCAGATAAAGTACCAACTACTTGGACTCTTGGGTTAGTGGTTGTATTCCTCCTTGATTTTTTTATGCACAATTCTTTTATAGTTTTTGCGTATATAGGAATGTCTTGAATGGCTTCGAGGAATGGAATTCTTATGTACAGGTTTTGTAACTCTCCCAGAATGTCAAAGTCTGGATATTGCACCAGTCGTGGTATGACTAATCGTTCCGGGAAGGGAGGAGAGGATGTACTTGCTTGATGATGGGTCTATTCCTTATTTATATCCTCTTGTTGTAACGGTTGTTCTATTGGTAACTGATCTTCAATGTGAACTGTTTTGTCTCCCTTTGTTTCTATTATACATCCAGATCTTAACTGAAGATCATTGCACTCCCTTAGATCAGGTCCGATTTATGATGTTTCTATGATTTGGAGGGATTGGACCGGTCTATTATTGGGATTGGGATTGGGTTGGGCTAGGATTTGCGGTCTCAGATTAGACTGGGGGTTTTGTTGTAAGGCTGGCAGAGTCGGTTGAGGGAGTGGAATAGTTCCTATTGGCTGATATGTCTATTTTGGCCAGTATGTCTGCCAGGGTGAACCTTGTGAAGTAGGGGGGATCCATTGTGGAGGATATGAGTTATTCTGCCAATATGGTGGGGAGTAGGGAAAATTTGGCTAGCCGAATTGGCCTGTTTGATTCATCCATGGATTTGGAGAAGGAAATGGCTGTGATGACCAGTTTGGAAATGGGGGTGGAGATTGGTTTTGCCACATACTATATTGCTGAGCATTATACTGCGGAGGCTGGAAAGAAGAAGTTGGGTCCGAAAACATACCAGATTGCCTAGGTTGCCATTGGCGACACTGGTTAATGAAGTATGCTGGCTCTGGTTCTTCTTCCGCTTCCTTATATACTACCTTCAATCCAGGAAGTGAGGGGCAGCTCTCAGTAAGGTGATCTTTTGTACAGATAGCACATGTTTGAACCACATCCAGTGGACATTCCTTGTGGCTATGTTTTCTTCTACATCGGGGGCAGAAAATCGCCAGATTGTGTTCCACCTCCATCTGCTTTTGTTTAGCCTGTACAATATCAAGTTGTGTAGTTAATGTCCCCAGAATATCAGTTTTAAAATTTTCTAATAAATTTCCAAGTTCTACACGTGTTACTCCTTCTGTTGATATTTTTTTATCTCTGACAAACCGATCATATTCTGTTGGTTTTATCCTTGTGTTGCCTCTTGAACTCCTGATGCATAAATCAGTGATGTCAGCAAAATTCTCTTGATAAATATCCCCTTCTCCCATGATATTCAATGTTTCAATCCATTGTTCTTTCATGCCTCTAATCAATGCAGTTTTCAACACATTATCAGGCAAAGGTAGTGATGCATAGGGGGATCTCTGTAAATTATACTGGAAACGTTCTACGTATTCTTCTAAAGTTTCATTTGGTCTGGCCGTCATTTGGAAAATTTCATCTTTTAGTTCTCTCGACCTACAGTAATCCTGATATTTCTTTAGGAAAGATTCTTTCATTTGTTCTTAGTTGTTTATGACTCCACCACCTAAACCCATAAACCATCTTAGAGCCGCCCCTTTTAAAGTGGAGGGGAATAATTTTAAATTTTGGGGGTCAGTGGTGTAATCATATCCCCTACATAGCACATCGAATTCAAATAGGAATGCATCAGGGTCCTCTGATGTAAGTCCATGAAACGTAGGGATGTGTTGAAGAGGGATCGCTTTCATGGGCGCATTTGCTGAAGAATCCACTATAGGATATTGCAATGTAGAAGTTTGGGTATTTGGCTGATTCTGTGCCATAGGATCAAATATATGCCAATAACCTTCCGGAATTTCTAGGAGGGTATTCCTAGGTTGAGAAGGAACGGCCTTGGCAGGGATTGTTTTAATAACACTTCCCTTATCTAGAATTTCTATCTGAGGGAATGGGATGCCTTCAATACTAATTTTTACCGCACTCCCCTTATCTGGGCTATTTAACGTTTGGATTATCCTAGGAGGAGACCTTGGCTCTCCTATTTCCCCTGTTTCCCCTTCTCCTTCACAAAGGTTGCTTAAGTTCCCTTCCCGCAGTCGTTCTGAAACAGAATTTTCAATTTCTTGAAAATCCTGTTCATCAGTCTGACTATGCACCTCAGCAAAGGCTCCAGATGGTGATGCTGTGGCCTGAAGGGAGCTATTAGGTTGTTTATAATTAATCTTTTTGGGGCCTACCGACGGCTAAGATTCAGTTTTCTTATAGATTTCGTCTATGAAGGTTGTTCGGCCAAGGGTCACCGGCCCTTTGGCTTTTTCGGGTTTGGTTGGAGGTTTGATATTCTTTTCTGGCTTTTCTGCTTAGTCATGCACTCTAAAAACTACTAAATCCTATTCAACCAGCAATTCTGCTAAGAGAGCGGACGGTGGAGCAGGCTTTTACATGCTCCGTACGCAGGTTATTACCTTCCATTTTTAAAATCCAACTCCCCCCTAGCGGATTTGCGCACTACTCTGTAAAGGGAAAATGGCTATACTCTTTCCCCGACAACGACGCCAAAATGTAGAGCTATAACTAGGGTCTCTCACACCTCCAATTATCCTACATTAATAAGTCAATCCGGGAACGTTTTGTTATTGCAAAGAGTAACTCAATCCGAGGCTATTCGTCCGAGTAATGCTTAGTAGTATAGCGTTCAAAAAATACAAAAGTAAACAGATGCTAAACTGTAACTAAATTATCCCAAAAGATAGAATCACACAAGACAGTTGATCAGTCAAGGGTACGGAAGCGATAACCCATCCCTGTAGAAACTGATAGAAAGGAAATTAGAGCATGGACCATAGGTCTGGGAGCTAGGCAGCGTCTGCTGAGGCTCACTACAACCTTAGACCTTCTCTCACACCAAAACAACAAAGGCAAGTAAATAGAACAACAGAAGGTGAAATGGGACAACAAAAAGGAAATGGAACAGCAGCAAATGGAACAACAGTAAATGGAACAGTAATAAAAAGAACTAAATCTTGTGAGTCAAAACCATTGATTCACACTCTGATGTAACATTCTTTTCTCGTCAAGCAAATTGGATGGAATATACTTTATGGAACAACACTCATTAATGAATTATGGAATAGCAATAATCAACCATATATACATGCCTCGCATTAATATAGTAATATGAGAATGAAGGATAATATAACTATGTTTCTAAACAGAGTAACATTACTTTCAAGTTCCAACAATTGTTATTTCACATGGATCCAATGACAGTAACATTCATACCGACGCTCTGTAACAGAAATAGCTGATTAAGGACGCAATTCAGCTCTGAAGAGATCCAATTATATAGTGCAGAGTCATTACACGGAAAAATCATTAATTTATTGATCATAACAGAGCATAGCATAGCATATGAAAGATGTATCAGATTACTGAGTAATAAAGATAAGCAAACCACACATAAATCACAGTATAATGATACAAAAGCAAGTGTCCTTCGGAGCCGGGCCCTTAGCTGCCAATGGTACACCGCCTTAGGTTACTCCAGACGTAGAGATGAAATAAACGCCAAGTCTTTTATATTAATTCATCAACAAATGTATAATAAACTAGGTCTCAGTGAGACTCAATGATCAAAGTTTTGTCTGCAAATGAAAATTATAAAAACAATAGTCCCCTTGCTCAACGACGATGTTCCTTTATATAAGAGTAACGGTGGAGGTATCTAGATAACAAAGATAAGTAAAACAACGATCCCTCAGGATCAAAGATCCTAAGGGATTCGCCAATCGGTTAATCCTTTACTTTTCTTTCTCGCGTTCGCCGACTCGGTATCCCTCCTTCCTTTCCTGGGTTATTCAACTCTGATTTACTCGATCTTGTTCGCATCCGGTTTCCTTCTGGAGGGACAACAGTTATTCTTCCTCTGTTTTTCGCTTTTGGATGACAACTCCTTGCTTCCACTTCTCCCTGTATAGGAAAACAACAATTATTAGTGATTGAACTTCCCATGTTAATTCTTGCACATTTTATTAAAATCCTTTACCCCTTTTGAATCCATAATGCAGAAAAGGTTACAAATATTATTGAAAAGCCACTAAATTGTTTGTCAAAAGCATACCTTTCAAGTGCTCCACAGTTCCTAGCCCAACAGAGGGGTCAGTTGGGAGTGATTTTGTTCCAAGTGTTGTTGGAGCAAGTGGACCGGGTAGATGTGTTGCATGCAGAACATACCACAGAGGCAGGATAGGGGTTGCAGATAATCCATATCTTGTTGAGAGGGAGTGTTGAAAATGCAACAAGATGATGGAGCTTAGTGAAAAGAAGTCACCTTCACTAAGTGGGCCTGCAGGCTATTTTTGGTGCAAAGTCTATTTTTAGACATATGGATCATGGTTTATGAGTTGCAAGATGTTATTTATGGATGATTGGTCATGTTGCTAAAAATAGATGGACTTCTATTTTTAGACATATGAGCGGAGTCTATTTTTAGACTGCCAGGCTAAAAATAGAACAGTCAAATATTATTAGCTCTTAATAATATTTGGACTATTTGAAGATAGATTTGAAGACAAACATGGAAGAATTGAAGATAAATATGAGTAAGTTGCTACAAGAAAGGGTCACTAATGGTGAAAGGTTAGTAAAGGAAACTCATGATGAGAACAAAAGAAATGTTAATCATGATTCCATAGACTCTAATGTTGGATCGAAGACCCACCATATTCCATAAATTGATATGAGGAAGTTTGATGGCAAGGATCCCGCAACATGGATATTACAGATGGAGCAATTTTTCGATCTCAATAATGTGCAAAACACACAAAAGGTACGTATTGCAACTTTATATTTGGAACCAAATCAGTTTGTATGGTATCAATGGCTTAACTCTCATAAACAATTTATCACTTTGGCAATTTTTACGGAAGAATTGATAGCACATTATGAGGATGCAAAAAGAAACACTTTTTTTAGCCAATTGATAAGTCTCAAAAAAAAGGGTTCAATAATGGAGCACATTGAGGAGTTCCAAAAATTGAACAT
>APFE030872847.1:0-15069 GCA_000404065.3 Pinus taeda
TGTCTTTTTCGCCCACTGCTAAATATGCAACTCTTACAAGCTCTGGGCTAGAATTCTTACAAAGCCAACCATCATGTCCAAGGAGTTCAGCTAGATGGTATTGCAATTAGGTGAATCCTCCTATCATCCCGTCCCCACATAATTTGCAACTTAGATATTGCCAATTTGACCCACTATTAGGTTCCCCATACTGCCAAAATGGGTCCAAGGGCTTTGGCATATTTGTAATAGAAGTGTTTAATGGACAACTTCAAAATTTAATCCCAGGGCACCAAAAAAACAAAAAATGTCATTAAATCCCCACTACACAAGAAATAACATCCTCGTTTTAAAAAAAGGAAATTTTTACTACATTATTTGCAATGAAAAATGACAATAAGAGGGTGCATAAGAAAGTCAAAAACAAAAATGAAGCTTCTTGTCCAAATATGGAGAAAACCCTTGCATTGTTTCATGGACATAAAAATCATAGTAAATGACAAAAACACAAAGGAGGAAAATGTTGGTAGGCAAAGAGGCAAGCAACTTAAATCTATGAAAAAATAATTAACATAGGGGTTTTTAAGAACATAGCCTAAATCTATGAAAGAATCATAAACATAGGTGTTTTTAAGAACATACCCATAAATGGAAGAAATGAAGTTTGTCTGATTGATCTTGAATCTTTGATCCACAATTTTTTTTTTGGTTGGTGATGATAATGGTTGTTTGATACTCAATTCCAACATGAAAACCACCACAAAGCTCTTCACCTTCCTTCTCTAAGACCAACAAAGCAAAAGAAAAATGAAAACCCAAAAATGCATTTTGAATCCCGTAGACCTATGCATCCAACAAAATTGTCATTGCACGATTTTTTGCCAAAATTTTATCGATATTTTCAAAATATCACGATATTTTCAAAAGAGAAAATGTTGCGATATTTTCTAAGTGATTTTTCAACTACCTTTAAGTATCGTGATATTTATATGAAATTTCACCAATGTTTTCAATACTAAGTTTGACACAATACTTTTACTAATTGATGGGGTAACACAGATAGATTTTCTAACCACTTGTCTTACAAAATAAAAAAGTTCCAGTATTTTTGTTTTGTTTTGTTAATCTTGGTAGGATCCTTCATTTTTTATTTATAAACGACAAATTTATAACACATATATGAGATAGCTGGCCTCAACTTGCCCAGTGGGAAACCAAGTCTGTTGACTACCTATCCTCGTTATAAGCCATCCAAAAACAACAAAGTTACCAAAGCTAAATATGTCTCAGTTTCATGACAAGACGCTATATGTCTATCTATCATAAGCATGCATAATATAAAGTAAATGCTATCCGCATAAAACAAAAAGAAACTAGATTAACTAACTATTCCTAATGTTCTTTCAATGTCGATTCCACCGGTGTCGGATCCTTGATAGTTTCTTCGGGCATCTCAGTTAACTCGATGATGCAAGGGATGTGCCTTTGGATTCTATCCAGACAGATGTCCTGCTTATGGAGTTGGAATTGGATTCGCTGCAAATCCTGTTTGTAATTGGGCATGTCTTGGAGGGATAGAGCCATCCGCACTGATATTTTCTCCATGGCCTTCCCCAACAGGCTTTTCATAAGCCAATAGAGATAGAGAGTCTGCTTAAATTGAGTTATTCTGCCTCTGGTATTCCCCGGATCCAGGACTAAGGTCCTCTAGTTTTTATCTCCTCCTTTGTCTCACTGTTTTGCTTAATTTCTTCCTCTCATTCTTCTAGCAGATTACAAATGCCTACATTTGTTCCCTCCCAGTATGCCGCGGCAACTTCACTAATGAGTTGTTCAACATACTTCCTTCCTCTATGTGGCTTTGAAGTGCTCAGATCTTTGGCCTTTGTAGGTTCCTTCCCACGTCTGCCGCAACCTCTTCCTCTCGCAGGACGGGCCATCTCCACTCTGTTCGAGACTTGTTCACAAGAACGAGGTGTTAACCTCTGTCTTTGAATCTTATTTTCGGCATTCTCCTTAATCCTTTTGCTAGCCCAATTACTCTTGGAGCAGGTCGTAGGTTGGGCGTCAACCTCGTCAGAAGAGGAGGCCAGTGTCCTTATCGTGTCATGCTTCTTTCTTCTCCCTTTCCAGTGCTGCTCATACCTTGAATGGTTGGAGGTCCCCTTTCTCGGCCATGCGAGAGTCCCCGTGCACAGGTAAGCCTTTCCATTCCCCTTTGCCCAGTCAAACTGCGCCACTGCTCTGCTTCTCTTATCATCTACCCATCCTAAGTACTCAGCCTCTCCAGTTTCGCCCCAGTTAACATGTGAGGTCACAATGCAGTTCTCAAGAGGGGCTTTTCGGCCACTGGCCAGGTCAATACTTGGATGCCTTATAACCAAGACGCAAAACCAGACAACAACCATACAATGCCTGCGATGCTTTCCCTAGCTAGTCCCCCAATTCCCCTCCCCAGGTTTCTCTCGATCCCTCTTTCAAGAAACAAACTAAGTTTCCATTGCAAGAGCGTAGCAGGACCAAGATATATACCCATTTTCGCTCCATAGATGCCATCAATGATGCCAATGCCTCCCTGCTCCGGTGGTCCAGCTCCAAACTCTGCAGACAACACTACAATGACCACTCCCCTATCTTGCCTTACCTCAAACAACAATACAATTAGCACTCACCTGTCTTACCTTAACCGCTGCGCCTCCCTCCTCGTCCTTGCCGTGCCTGCCACCTTTCCCACCACCCTTGCATGTATTCGAGCGAAGTGCCACCACACCCATCGCCATGAGCATGTTGGGGGTGGTGGGTGGTACCTTGCCTTTACTCCTCATAACTGTCCCCTGTCCCTGTCATCCTTCAGCACACACCTCGATTAGGATTTTGGTTGTTTGGATTTCCATTTTCCTGGCTTTGCCTGCGGTCTTGGGCCATTATTTCCTCCAGATCTTTGAACCTCTCATCCCTGGGCTGTATCAACCATAATTTTTCAAGCGAGCCATTTTGCTGATTACAAACCTAGTTGGCTAGGAAGTCAACCGCTTTATTCCCTTCCCTTCTTACATGTCGGACCATTATATAGTCAAACTTTTGGATGAGCTCCCCTATTTCTTATATAAGGCGCGCTGTCTTTCAACTTTGGCTCAGTTTATCCCATGAGGTGTCGTTGTTTAGTTTCACCAAGGTGGTTGTGACCAGACTAGATTGCCTTCCACCACGACGTTTTGGTATCCCATTCTCACAACTATTCGAAGTCCTTGACTTGCTGTAGCAAATCTTGCCTCGTTGTTGTTTGCTATCCCACATGAGTTAGCATAAATGAGCCGCATGTTAGCTTAAGTGTCTCGGAAGATGCCACCAAGGCTTGTTGCTCCCATGTTCCCTTTTGAAGCCCCGTTGAAGTTAAGTTTTATGAAACCTTCTCTGTGACTAGTGAATTGAGCCAGGGAACATATATCCATCCTATCCTTTTTCCAAGCATTTGGGGCCAACATTTCCATTGTTAGATTAAGTTTTCGTAGGATTCTTGCTTCTTGGGGGGGAGCTTGCCAATCTTTAGGGCTCCATTGTTCTGCTAATATCGTCTCCCAAATGTTTTTAACTATTCCTTCCCACACCTCATCTTGGTTTGATATTTTATTTTTGAATACTTTGTGATTTCTTTCTTTCCATATGGCCCATAGGCTTAAACCTAAGGCCAGTCCCCATGCTCGGTTGAAAACTGGACATGAGAAAATATTGTTGTGCCATAGAAGGATTGTTTCTTTTATGTTGTGGCAGTCATGGTCCATCCTTTCAAAGACTCCTTGCAGCCGACCCCATTTCTGTACTGCAAACGGACAGGAATTCAGTATATGCTCCATATCCTCTCTGTTTTGTTGGCACATCCAGCATAGGGACGTGCCCTGAATTGCCTTTTTCTAAAGTTGATCCCAGGTTAGGATCCTCCCTTTGCAAACCAGCCATAAGAAATGAGAAACCTTTGGCCACCATCCCCCCTTCCAGATTTTTTTTCCAAAGAAGTCCTTGTCCATCTTGAGCTTGTTTTGCTTTCAAGTCATATGCTTCTTTGCTGGTGAAGGTGCCTTTCATGGTGTGGACCCATCTTAGAATGTCTAGATCATTCCTGATTGTAATTTGTCTTGATCTCATTTCTTTTTTGAACTCTTCCCATTGCTCTGTCTCTATACCTTGGCCCCAATCTTCCTTCTTCTTCCATCTCCTCCAGTTCCCTGTTCCTTTCTCCTTTGTCCATAATTTCTCTACATATTGGATGTTGTTATCATTGGTAAATCTATATATGTCTCCAAGGTCTTCCCTATCTATTAGTCTTTCTCTTTGATGCCATGAGTCCTGCCAAAATCTTGTTGTTCTACCATTGCAAAATTCCCAGAAAGCATGCTGGTTTATAAGGTCCCTATTTTGGCTTGCCAAGTTCCATATTGTCGGTCCTTTTGGTGGGTCTCTATACTGTAGTATATCCTCGTTTCTCTTCGGCATGTTATACTTCCTTGTCCATATTTGTTCCCATAAATCCCTTCCTCCCCCCGGCCATCTCCACCATAATTTTGCACCCATTACTTGGTTTAAAATGTATGGGTCTCTGAGGCCAAGCCCTCCTTCCATATTTTTGTTTGCCAATCCCCACCAAGATATAAGGGCCCATTTCCTTGTCTATTGAGCCCCTCCCCATAGGAATTTTTAAAATATATCAACCATTTTGGTGCATTCCCCCTTAGGGGCTGCCATGCCTGATAGTTGGTATATGGGAATCGACTGAAGCACTGCTTTAAGGACGACAATTTTGCCTACTAGGTTGAGGAATCTAAAGACCCAACTTCTTAGCCTTTCTTGTAGCTTCTGGAGGATTTGCTGCTAAGCTGACAGTTTTAGAGAGTTTTCCGATAGAGGCATGCCTAGGTATTTAGTAGGGAGGTTTCCTGTACTGAACCCCAAGATCCTACCTAGATAGGTCTTAACATTCCCTTGGGTGTCGAAGAAGAAGGTACATGATTTTTCATTGTTTATTTGGGTCCCCGATGGCATCATGAAGGTGTTCAAGATTTCTTTGATTCTACAGGGTTCTCTAAGCGATACTTGGCCAAAAAGCATGATATTGTCAACAAATTGTTAGTGGGTTATGGCTAGGTCATTTCTCCAAATCCTTAGGCCTTCAATCCTAGACTCCTAGGCTTTGTTTTTGATGTATCTGCCCAGAACTTCCTTAGCAATAATGAAAAGGAAAGGTGACAATGGATCACCTTATCTTAAACCCCACCCGGGAAGGGTTAAAGGTTTGGGTAGGGGTTCCGTTCAACAAAATAGAAATTGCAAGGGTTGGATATCATGGCATTGATCCATTTTATCCATCCATGGTTAATTCCATAGGCTCTAAGGATGCTCTTTAGATACTCTCAGCTTAACTGATCGCAGGCCTTTGATATATCAAGCTTAATCTTTCTCATCCTAATGATGAACCACCGTTGCTGGTTCGAAACGTCGATCATAACAATAAATCTAATGTGAGATGAATCCAGTAGATGATTTACACAAATATGAAGATCACAGAAACCTGCAATATGAGATATCATGCTTAATCAACATTCCAATTAGCTTTTTTGCCTTGAGGGAATGGACTACCTCTTGAGAGGTTACTAGCCCGTCCAATATTTGCCTTCCCTCAACAAATCCCGTGTGCTTCGGGGATATGATATTCAGTAGAAGAGGTTTTAGCCGCTTAACATTGAGTGGCTATAATTTTATATATGACATTACATAGGGCTATGGGGCGAAATCCCCAAGGGTCTTCCGATTTCGATGTCTTAGGAATGAGAGTTATAAAAGTGGGGTTCAGGCTGGGACACACCTTTTGATTTCACCTTGATTCCTCCATGACTTCCGGTATGTCTCTTCCCATGAAGTGACAAGCCGCTTGGTAGAATTCTGCTGTAAACCCATCCAAACCGGGGGCCTTATTTTTCTTCATACCCTTTACGATTTCTTCCACCTCTTCAAGCGTAGATGCTCTTATTAAGGCAAGGTTTTGTTCCCGTGTGACTCTCTGAGGTATATCTTGAGAAATTCTTTTAATTGCTTTCGTTCTGTCTTCTTGTGGTTCTAATAGGAGATCTTTGAAGTGGTTTACTAGGAGCCCCTCCATCTCCTCATGTTGTACTCTACAATTCCCCTCTTCATCTTTTTTAGGGAGAAGATTTTTTTGTTCTGGTGGTGTTGGACCATGGCCTTGTGGCAACACTGGGTATTGCGCTCCCCTTCTCTTAACCAGTTCACCCTCGATTTTTGTTTTCATAGAATTTCTTCCTGTTTTCTCCTTTCCTCCAACTGACTGATTAATTGGCCCTCCTCTGTTGCTAGCTCTTCTGATCTCCCTTCCTGGATGATTTTTTGTTGTGCCTCTTTCATTCTCTGATTAAATTGTTGCTGGTCCTTCATGATATGCCCAAATTCTTCTTTGTTCCATTTCTTTATTTTCTTCTTGATTTCCTTGAGCTTTAATTGGATCGTATGCATAGAGTTCCTCCCTTGTTGTTCACTCTGCGTCCACCAGGGCTCAATTTTTTTAATGAGGTTTAGGTCTCTTAGCCAAAAGGCTTCGAACCTAAAAGGTCGATTTTTCGGGTTCACTTTTAGATCCAATTGTATCGGCTAGTGGTATGATCCCATCCCAAGAAGAATCGAGGCTTTTATGAATATATCTCTGCTGATAACCTGCTCAGATATTAGGAATCTATCCAATCTGGAAGCAATTTGGTGATTCCCTCCTCTTTTGTTGTTCTAGGTGTTCACCCCATTGATTGTTGGGATGTCTACTAGGTGTTGCTCTGCTATGGTGTCCCTGAATAACTCCATGTCTATGTCCATTCTTCTCATGCCTCCCTTTTTCTCTGCCAGTGAAGTTATCAAGTTGAAGTCTCCTCCCACCACCCACAGGTTGTTTGAGTATATACTTCTCATTTTTGCTAAGTTCCGTAGGAAAAATCCTCTTTCTCCTGGGATATGGGGTCCATATACTCCTGTGAGGAGCACCCAATCTTTCGATCCGATGAATCTAAATCTATGTGAGAGGATTCTCGGGATGCTGATCCAGTCTTCAAACCATATTTCTCTTGGGTGTCAAATGATTGCCTATCTCTCTTTGAGGTATCTCTACTTGCCTCTGCTATTGAGGCCTCTTATGTTCCATGTTGTAATAATCATTTCAACGATTTTGAGGGTTGTTGAAATATCTCTGATAATGGCACTACTCTCCCTCAGTTTACTAGTAGTTCTCCTACCATCTATATGGATTCATTCATTGGTCTTGTACTCCTTTTCTTTCCCCTTTTTCCTAAGGTTCCTGGTTGTTCCCTTGTTTTCCATGGGACCCTAGGTGCTCTGGTTGTGTGATAATAGTTGATCCTTGTTTTATCTTGTATTGTTGAAAGGTCTCCTTGTAGAGTTGTTTTTGATCCTCTAGGATAAAGTGTTCATCTAGATGTCTCCACTCCTGTAGTAATCGTTTCATCGCTTTCTCTTCCACACTGATGTATTCTTTCTGGGAGTCTATCTTCATTGGGTTTTTCTCTACCATTTGCATGGTATTATCTTCTCTTTGGTTTTCAACTGTTTCTTGTCTCTGTTGCTTATTTCCTTCAACCTCCTTTGTTTGCATTCTTTCCATCTCCTTGATGTGCTCCACGCTTGTCTCCCCCCTTTCGTCCGCCTGAAGGGTGGCGAATCTGTTATGGTTGCGCTGCTCTTTCTCATTTTGATTTTCTTTCTGGTTCCCTGTTGGTTTTTAGTTTTTTTTTTCCTTTTGTGCACCTCCTAGAATTCGTCCCCATCCTCTCTTGTTGTTTCCTCTCCTACTATCTTCTCATTCGACTGGTTTTCTGTTTTATTTAATGGGCCGACACAATACAGGTGGCCATATTCATGACACTGTTTGCATCTGAATGGAATATGATAGTCAAGGGGTTGTTGCCATATATCATCATGTTATTCTAGCTCTATGTAGTCTGGTAGCGGCTCAATGATATTCATGTACACACAGAGTCTTGCGTAGGAGGTGTACCTACCTTTTCTTGTGGAGTCTGCCACTTTGACAAAGGTTCCGATTGGGTTGCCTATTCCTTCCAAGATTTCGGGGTCTCAGAAGTCCATTGGTAGGCTGAAGAGCCTTACCCAGATGGGTGCTTCCAGAAACTTCACTTGGTCTGGGTTATAGCATTCCTCCCATTTTCTCACAAACATGTCAACATTGTTGAAGAAATATGACTCATCTTCGAAAACATTCTCCTTGTCTTCTAGGTTGGAAGATATTACAGAGAAGAACCCTTTCGCCCCCAGCTTGAGATCTATATACCCCTTTGGTTGCCATCATTGTTGGATCCTTTTGATCAGTTCCTTCTCGATTGGCTAAGCCTCAATAAACTTACGTATCAGGGCATGGTCCTTCATATATCTTCTTTATTCCTCCAGCTTGTTGTTGGGTATCACAAATCAGGGTTTCGTGGTTGCTTTGGGTAGGCATTTCCCTCCCAAACCCACTTGCCATTTAGCTCCCAAAACCGATATCCCTTTCGTGCGGTTTCTATTGCCTTCGGCTACACCATGAAGGCTCGTCTCCCCTGCAACGATGTTTCAGTAGGAGGGGATCTCTCCCCCCTACCATACCACTCATTCCAACTGTCAGCAATTTCCTTTGTTGCTTTGCTCTTGTCGTTTCTCAGACTACGGTATTTGCAGGTTTGTCAGGCAACGTCCGTGACACCCAAACCCTAGTTTCTTCTGCTCTTCCTCAACCTCACTCCTCAAAATTTCCATTAAATTTTACTTAGGTTTTACAAAGTCTATTTATTTTCCCCATTTTTAAATCAACATGGAAAATAAAGTTAGTGTATCTATTTAGGATTGGTCTCTTATGGATTGGCCTTCTTTGATTGAGCCCCAAAACCTTTGATAGGTCACTTTGATCTTTGTTTCCTTGTCACTTACTTTCTCATTGATTGATCGATTAAGAGTTGCCCATGTCTTGCTCATATTGGAGAAACAAGACAAGCAAGCTCAACACACACTAGTTTTATTCTTTAATTCATGTGGAACAACACTCTTATGTTAGATTTGTCCTTTCTCATCTTCATGTGTTATGAACCAGTGTATACCTATAAATTAAATGGTTGGTAAATGCCGATAGACTTCATTTATAATAAGCATCAAAACACTTACTACATGATATATCTCACACTGCTAAAATTTAAAAAAATCATAAAAACTAATTAAGTTACAACTTTATTTTAAATTATTATTATTGATAAATAATAAAATAAATTAATATATAAGTTACATTTTATAAACTATGGAGATTTACTCCTACTTTACCATGGATATTTTTAATTTGTAAATAGGCTTTGTTACAATATCATGGCTTATTAATACCACATGCTCAAAAAATCATCACTCACTTCATATGCACTTGTTCATCTGGCATTTTTTTAATTAATCAATTTAATTAAAAGGGTAGAAAAATGGCATAACTACTTCAAAGATAAATCTCAACCTTTGATTTGTGTATACTATTATGGATATTCTTGAATATTCCATGGAAGTTAGATCTCTACCATCTATTGGAAACACTGAGAGGGGGGCTGAATCAATATATTTTTTTTAATTGTTCTTTTTATCACCAAAACATTTATATATGGAACACAAAAATAGATAGCTGAAATAAATACTTTTATTAACACAAATAGTGCAATGAAATAGATACAATATATAAATGGTTGCAATTAGTTGCCAAGCACCAACTTGGACTTTTGTGAGGCTCCAACCTCCAGAGCACCAACTCTGTTTTTCCAAGGCAACAATCCTGGACTTAGAAGCACCAACTCCCAGGGATTCCAATCCTTTCAGTCTTGAGGCTCCAACCCCGCGGGCTCCAACCTTTTATGATCAACTATTATAAACTGTTTTGCTGTAGTTCTCTGCTCCCAAGCTTGCTGAGCTTATGCTTCACTCCTGTTTTCATACTTCTCCTACCTCTACGTGAACTTCAGATTTCTCTTGCTCTGATTATTCACACTAACTCAAACTTTCATTGTTTTCCTGTTTTATGTATTCCTGATGCCTTTGACTATTGGTTTCCGCTTTCCGCTGGCTCTTCGGCTTCCTCAACGCTCGCTTCAGCTTCCTCCGTGCTTGCTTGCCTCTTCGGCTTCCCGATTCTTCATGTCGCTTTGGCTTCCTCTGTGCTTGCTTGTCCTTTGGCTTCTCGACTTTCGGCGTCCTTTGCCACATCACCATCACAGTCGCAATCGCCATCGTTTAGGTCTGCTGAACTATCAGAACCGTTATTTGTGCATTTTGGCATTCAAATCTCGTGCAATACAATTTTTTGAAATACACAAGAATATATGGAAAAAAACCCGACCGAATGCTTAAGCCTGGACTTCAAATTCATTACACCCACATCTATAGCTTCATCGGGTCCGCTATGTAATTGCAATTGGCAGTCGCAGCTTCCAGAGGTCCTGTATAAGTTGAGCCCATAACATCACCGATGGCTGATGGCCCTACTGAACGCGATATAGTATTAAGCTGTGTTACAATCGGACCATCGGGTCCGCAGCATATATCACAATTGGCGCTTTCAAAGCGGCAAGGCCTTAAGCACTTGCGATATGACGGATGCTACATAGAATTAAGTCATATTGTAGTGTTTAAGCAGGTTGCATGCTTTATTGTAATCAATGCTTCAATGTGGCATCCCATTAAGACTTATGATATGATAATTCCGATGAGGCGGATGCGATATGATATTAAATGGTTGTTAATACACCCATTGGGTCCATAGTATATCACATTCAGAAATTTTCCCTTCAATTCTATTACAAGCCTCGTATATTGGAAATATACACAAACACACGGGAACTTGCATTTTACGCTTATCCATAGCCTTGGCCTGTTTATCGATGCTTACCTTTTTCTGGATCAATCCTCCACCGTAGATCCTACCATACCATCCGACGGTTGATATTGCACTGGACCAACAAAGCTACTCGATAATCTTGCACCATAGATCAAAACTGTATTTGATCTAACGCTCAACAATGATATCGGGTGAGCTACATGCACGAAGATTCCCTGCCCGATAAGGTGGTTTCCTCTCTCCTCCTGCCACGCGTCGATCGATGAATGGTATCAGATGATCAGCCGTAAATACCACTTACAACCTTGAGTCCGCCGAAAACTATTGCCACTATTACAAACCCACCAGTTAGCTGTTGAACGCGGATACGATGTCATATTGAGGATTGTTGCTCTAACTTGTTCGGGGCCGTGTTATTATATCGCATCTATACATATATATATATACTCCACTCTTTGTACTCCTTCATTATACTCTTGGCATATGCGATACTCCTGATAGTTCTTCCTTTGGCATATATTGCTCCCGATACTCCTGATATACCTCTGATAGCTCTGTTTGCTCCTTTGATAGCTCTGTTTTGCCTCCTTTGGCTCCTCGAATATTGCCATATTGACATCAATGACAATCTATGTCAACAATCTCCCCCTTTGTTATTGATGGCAATATTCTTCTTCTCTCTCCCTTTGACATCAATGGCAAAGGAATGCATACTGACTCTCCCTGTCAAACTGCTCCCCCTGTAGAACTATTCCCCCTGTCCTGCAAGATTTTTATGAATGAACTTAAGTGATGCTAAAGAGATAACCCCCATCTTTTGACGAAGATGTTCGAATGCTTCTCGAGGAAGAGATTTTGTCAAATATTTGTTCCTTGGTATTGATATATTCCAAGATGATGTTTTGTTCAGCTACTTGTTCACGAAGGAAATGATACTTGATTGGTATATGTTTGGTCTTTGAGTGCATCACTGGATTTTTGTTGAGACTGATAGCACTTGTGTTATCACAATAGATTGTAATTGGTTGATCTATACCTATGTTGACATCTTTTAGATCTTCCTTCATCCATAGTATTTGAGTACAACAGTCTGCAACAGCTATGTACTCGGCTTCGGCTGTGGATAATGAGATAGATGTCTGTTTTTTTGCTGAGGCAAGATACTAAACAGTCTCCCAAGAAGAATGGATTTCCATTAGTACTTTTTCGATCATCTACACTTCCGTCCAAATCAACATCGGTGTATGCAGTTACAGTCAGTGTTGAGCTCTTAGGGTACCAAAGAACGAAATCGAGAGTTCCTTTTAGATACATGAGAATTCTTTTTACAGCTAACAAATGGGATTGTTTAGGAGCAAATTGAAATCTTCCCACCATTCCTACTGCTTGCATTATGTTGGGTCTCGTAGCAATTAAGTACATAAGGGTTCCAATTATTGACCTGTAATGAGTTGCATCTACTGGAGGGGAGTCATCATTTTTGCTCAATTTGCAATTTGTGGTCATAGGTGTGCTCATGGGTGCACAATCTTCCATTCCATATCTTTTAAGCATGTCTTTAAGATATTTGGCTTGAGATATAAACAATCCTGCTCTGGTTTGAGATACTTGTAGTGCAAGGAAGTGAGATAGCTCTCCTATCATCGACATCTCGAACTCTTTAGACATGTTTTGAGAAAAATCATGGCTCATCTCATCATTATTGCGAGAAAAAATCAAATCATCAACATAAAAAAGTGTGACTAGTAACTTACCTTCATTCGTATTTATGTAGAGATTACTTCCTGCCACTCCCTTCTTGAAGCCTTGTTGTTGTAGATAGTGATCCAATCTTGCATACCAAGCTCTGGGAGTTTGTTTCAACCCATATAATGCCTTTTTCAACTTATAGACTAAGTCTTTTCCTTATGTTAGATCAAACCTTTCTGGTTGCTCCATGTAGACTTCTTCCTTGAGTTTCCCATTCAGAAATGCTATTTTTACATCCATTTGATAGATTTTGAATCCTTTTGAGCAAGCAAATGCCAAGAACATCTTAATAGCTTCCGTACGAGCTACTAGTGCAAATGTTTCTTCAAATTCAATTCCTTCAATTTGTGAATAGCCTTTGCAAACAAGCCTTGCCTTGTTTCTGATGATTTGTCCATCTTCATTCATTTTGTTTTTGAATACCCACTTGGTTCCTATAATGTTTTTGTCCTTTGGATGAGGTACTAGTTCCCATGTATCATTCTTCTCAGTTTGGGACATTTCTTCTTCCATGACTTTTACCCAATATGGATCCTTGCTTGAGTATATGTTTTTGGTTCGATCATGGATAGAAGAGCAATATCGTCTTTCTTTGGTGTACGCATCATCCTTCTTCGAGTTTGTGTCCCTTCATCTCTATTGCCAATAATCTGCTCTTCTAGATGATATTTCTGGAGAAACTTCATCTTTGAAGGGGTATGAGGTGGTTCTTTTTCCCTGGCTTATTCTTGATCTATTTCTTCTTTTTCAGGTTCTTCTTCTTCAATGAAAGGATCAACTTTGTGTTCTTCAATTTCTTCTTCTGGAAGATCTTCATCAATCTTTACATCAACGCTTTCCACTATTTTCCTTAGTCGATTATTGTAGCACTTGTAGGCTTTGCTCTGTGTAGAGTATCCAAGGAAGATCCCTTCATCTACCTAAGAATCAAATTTTCCTGGTGAGCCATCATTGATTTTTATGAAGCACTTGCTTCCAAAGATCTTGAAGTACTTTACTGAAGCAGGTCTTCCTTTCCATAGTACATAAGGAGTTTTTTCATAATTTGGTCTTAATTGAGTTCGATTCAAGGTATAGATAACTGTCCCGACTGCTTGTCTCCAGAATTTTGGCTGCAAATCTGCTGCTAATAGCATTGTTCTTGCCATTTATTGAACTGTTTGGTTTCTTCTTTCAACTACCCATTACGCTGGGGTTCTGGCAGCAGAGAATTCTATTTTAATTCCATGTATTTTACAAAACTCATTAAATTCTTTTGATGTGAATTCTCCCCCTCTATCTGTTCTGAGGCACTTAATCTTTGTGTCCTTTTCATTTTCTACAAGAGCTTTAAGATTCTTAAAACACTCAAATGCTTCAGATCTATATTTTATAAAAATATCCACATCATTCTAGTATAGTCATCAAAAAATAAAACAAAGTACCTTTCTCCTTGGAGTGCTTGATTTCTAGTTGGTCCACATAAATCAGCATGGATGATCTTCAAAGGGTTTGATGTAGAGAACTCCTTGGTCTTGTGGCTGGTTCTGGTTTGCTTTCCATGTTGACATGGACCACATATTCCTTGTTTTGGTTTGAATAACTTTGGAATGTCTCGTACAACTTTAATATTGTTGATATTGATCAAGTTCTCGAAGCTTGTATGTCCAAGTTGCTTGTGCCACAACCAACTTTCATCTGTTTGACAAAAGTAGCATTTATTTTCTTGAATTTTTTTCAGAATGTAAATGTTGTCTGGTGTTCTAACCCCTTTTGCCACAAGTTCCCCTGAGGAAGAGTTCCTTATTTCACAATGTTTGGTGCTAAAGACAACATTATGTCCTTGATCACAGATTTGGCTAACACTCAGGAGGTTTTTTTTGAGCCCGTTTAGTAGTAGATCATTTTGGGCTTTTCGTTTTCCATTGATAAGAGTAAAAGTTCCTTTTCCAGCAATTCTGGCAGATCTGTTGGGTATACGACCAAAGTCTTACATTGACTAGAAGTGGGGAGGATCATGGGTATATAAGGATGGACAAATATCTCCATTGGTATGAGGCCTTTTGGGGTAAGTCCAAAAGCAAATCCATGAGGGCTTAGGCCCAAAGTGGACAATATCATACCATTGTGGAGATATGTGGTGTCCAGAGTCCTTACAAGTGGTATCAGATCCATGCCCCGAAGTTAGCCAAGTGGATGAATCATCGGAATGCTGAACGAAGGTGGTGGGCCCCGGTAATATCACGATGGGATCTGTGGATGAGCTCGGTTAGACAGGCGGTGTGATCCGGATTCTTCATGGACGTGTCCTGGTCCCAATACGGTGAAGAGGAGTTGACCTGGGATAGAGAAAGCTCTCGAGGCAAGCGGTGTTCCATGTAAGGCGTGTGCTTCCAACGCATTGGAGCGGAGAATCCTGGTTGGTAGAGAGTGGACGGATGGAT